>CAODLS010227101.1:0-11208 GCA_948243855.1 Flueggea neowawraea | reverse complement strand
TCCTTGGAGGGATGGCAGATTGCTTGAGATCATGGATGCACTCAGTCATCTCCATCTAGATTTGTACTCAGTTCAATCCTCCAACACAGATGGGATTCTATCTCTCACTATCAAATCTAAGGTATGAACTTAAGTTTACATGATATTAAGCCTTGAGAGTAAAAGAGCGTGATTTAACTGGATGATCATTTTTGTCAAACATAAGAACTCAACAAGACAATTTTGTTGCAGCACAAGGGATTAACCCACGTTTCCGTCGCGACAATCAGAAAGACACTTCAGAGAGTTGCTTGGAAGTGTTGAAGATTATTTTTGCATCAGAGAGAGGAATATAGTCCAGTAGCTAGAATTCTACTAGTTTAGCTGTAAAATTCTGTATCATTTAAAGTTCATAACCCATAAAACACAGGATCTTTCTCCGCACAGAGTATCCTAATAAATAGAAATAAGCTTGTTCTTATTGCTGTAATTTTCATTGATGATTACTTGTGTAGTTCTGCAGATTGGTCCTGATTTAACAGTGACTTTACCATGCAAGACTGGTCCCGATTTAACAGCCAGCTAAGTAGAATTTGTTTGACACTGAAACAGAATTTCAACGAGCAGAAAAGGCTTAAATGTTGCAGAGCACGCTGCAATCGCAAAACGCCTGAATTTGAAAAGTTCAAGGTATTGAAATCAGTAGAACCTAAATTTTTTGAAAGATTTACCAGAGATTCACAAAATGATGTTGCTATTTGCTGGTCACTAAGAACAAAATGGAGAAAGACAGTTAAGGCACGTCAATAAGGTGGCAATATCTGAAAATTTTTGATATGATAACACACATTATGACACGCTATATAATAGTTCGATTACGATACGATGTGATTGGTATGAATTTCATTTTTGTTGATTTTATGTCTAACTATGATATATAAATAATTTTACACAATTATAATAAGTTTAACACGAATTTTTATTCAAGTACTAACGAATCTTCGCCTCCACTGATAAATAGTATGTTTACCGGTGAATTAACAGTTAGTTGAGTAATTAACCTTACTTTAAGTCTGAAAAGCTGTCAACCTACCCCGTGCAGACTTGCATGGACAATTTAATATACTGCATAATAGTCTAGTGTGCCTTTCAGTAATTTAAAATGGTAAAATCTGCACGTTCTTCTTGCACACATTTATTTTGTAATAACAGAACAATGTGGTTGAATGCAACTTGTTCTCATCTACCTGAGCGCCAGATAAGTAAAACAAAAGGTTGTTGTCAGAGTGGAATATTGTTTCTAGTAAAGTAACATTACCAACTTTAATCAAAGTGTCACAGTTGAACAGTCAAATGAGAGGAAAAAATGAAGAAAACTGCAAAAAGAAAGGATGAATTAATATTTCAATTACTCTTCAAAACAAATTAATATTTAAATTAGAACATGCAGATAAAATAACGTTGCCTGTTCAAATCACTTCGTATTATATAGGAGCTGAAAGAACCAAATATGGGACAAGAAATAAGAAATCTTGGCCCAAAGCAATAATCTACGCACGAGGTTCGGTTTTAATTTTATTCGGTTCAGTTATTTCGGTTCGGTTTGGTATTCGAACCAACCGAATGCACTTGACACAGTATTATGAAGCCTTTTTATACTTATTATTATTACAATATTTGAAAGCAAATTCATTTATATTTATTTACAAAAATTCCTCCGGCTCATGTTTAATTTGTTCAACTATTTGAGCCAAAGGCTTGCTTTGGTGGTAATGGACAGTCTTTACCATGGCTTGGAATAGAAGAGGTCACGAATTCGAACTCATGGGTGGGGTGAGTTTAGGGTAGAATAGATTTCCTCCACTAGAAGATCCCCATGTACTAAAAAAAAATTATTCAACTATTTCTTCCTTTAACATATATATTTGTTTAACTTATTAGTAACAACATTTGTTTAATTATCCTTAGAAACACACTCAAACTTAATCCTAAAGAATAATCTAGTTGTTCTAGCTTAGATATTTTCTTTTGCATCATTCAATATGATCACGATAAGCTACCTAAATAGAACAAAATAATAATTGACCAAAAAAAAAAAATAATACGACCACGATGTGACTAAAATATTCCCAGTTCAGTTCTACTACATTAGCGATGGAGGTTTAGTAACCGAAGAACATTACAACAACGTACAAAACATGTTAGATTTCTTTGATTTTTGAACTCATCCTAAAAACCTAAATATTAATTGAACTACGAGTAAGAATATAATCAGCACCCTTAAAAAATAAAAATACAATACAAAATGCATAGAATTAACCAATGATTAACCAGGATCCCTACTAAAATTAGCACTAATCACCATAGCTACAACGCACTATTGTACCAGTCTACCAGATGACTTTTTTTTTTTTTACCATTGCATGACTCCAAAGCCAGAGTGACCTTCATATTGTGCGAGAGTCGTGACTAGATCAACAAGAGTACGGACATTGTAACAGATGACTTGTTCATGCTCCAAATGAGAATAAACTATGCAATTATGATTATCTGATGATCAAGAACTGGCGGCTTCGGCGCCAGAGAAGGCCCACGTAAACAAGATAGGTCAAGATGAAGAGTGGAATCAAGAGAAGAATGAAAGGTGGTGGAGGCAGTGGTGGCAAAAATGGTGGAAGCACTACTAGAATAAAAGGCAACACAACCATAGATATGATTGTAGGTCTCAAGTGTAACTCTCTGTCATTCATTGTTAGTACTACTAGTGCATATAAGTTTGAATGCATTGTAAGTGTGGTTGCATATATGAGATTAAAAGAGAACTCAGGAACATGTAGATAAAGCATTCAGCAAGATTAGGTCAGCTTTAGAATAGAGAATGCTTTGTAATAGACCGAAGTCATAGACTGAGGTGTCATATAGTGTGTGGAGTCATAATCTAAGGAGTCATAGATTGATTACTGATAGAAGCAAAATCAGAAAAAGCTTTGGCTTTTTGGGTCAAGAATCAGAAAAAGAATTAGAACTAGATGAGGGACCATCAGATGTAGGTGTATATTATCTCCATAACCAGCCCTCTGCCTTTGAGTTTTTTTTTTCTTTCTAGAAGTTGACTTTTTGAGAGAAATTGATTTTTTTTAAGAAATAAAAAACTAAAATTTTCAAAAATTATACATAAATGTATAATGGTATACATAGGTATATAAAGACATCACAATTTTATGAATTTCACTTTGATTATAAACAGGTGCGCGGGTGTACAATAGCCGAATAGTGGTATATACAGAAGTGCACAAAGCATTTATTTTTTTATTAAGTTGATTTTATTGTGTACATGAGTGTACACTAGCCTGTACAAGTGTACATTGATCTTTTGGTGTAAACAGGTGTACAAGCTTTTAAAACCTTTCTCAAATATGAATTTTTGGTTTTCATTATTAAATATAGCAATTCTAAAAAATTAAGGGAAAAAATTATTGTTCATTGAAATTGTAGGGTTTAAAACATTAATTTTACAATTTCCTCACAGCAAAACATTGTTTGTTATAATTAGGGTTTCATGCCACCGGCCATGCCCGTCACTAGCACCATCCAAAGAACTCATCAAATCTCTAAAATTCAAGCTTAATCCATGCATTTCTAACCTTAATGTATCAAAATCTAACAACCTCTGAAACCCTAGCTAAACCATTCTTAAAGCTCAAACCATGAATTTTACATAAAAATGAAGAAAAAAAGGAATTAGAAGCTTGATCTTACTTCAAGAGATGTTAAGGAACCAAGGAGAGACAATGAGAGAGAAAATGGGGCTGATTTGAAAGTGAAAGAAGTGAAAATGAGGTAAGAGAGGCGATGGGGGATCATGTTTTGGGGTATATAAAAACCCTTAGAACAAAACGCACCGCCTTAGATTTTTATCTAACTCACTCGAATAACATTCTTCCTCACTCGAGTGAAATATTCCCAGATATGATTCTAGAGCCACAGTTACTCAAGTAACCGAGTGGTTTACTTGAGTGAACCATAACCCATTTCACTCGAGTGATTCATGGTTCATATCACTCAAGTAACACAACTTGTTTACTCAAGTAACTCCTCCTCAACACCTTTAATGATCAAATCAACACTCTAAACAATCAAGATCAAATTAAAGTTCAACGGAATGCTACGGAGAATCTAATCGGAACGGGCGAGTTGTTATAGGTTGGGTTACATACGAAGGTGAAACGGATCTGTTTCTTTCCAAACCACTAGCGATGTTGAGATGGGCGACGATGAGGTAGAAAGAGTAGAAAGGGTGGTGTCAGTGACTTGTTATGAGGAGAGGAAGTGAGGAGATAGAGAGGTGGAGAGAGAAAGAAAATATGAGAGGGAGAGAGACATACGAGAGAGAGGAGAAAGAAAGAGGTAGACAAGATTTTTACAATATTTTCTGTAATACCCCGTTGGATTCTGATGGAACTCTCTGTAGCTTTCCGATCAGTCCTGTTTTGATTGAGGTTTTTTGGAGTGTTGAGTGGCCGATTAATGGTTTTTAGAGGGATTACTCGAGTAAGCATTAAGGTGTTACTAGAGTGAGATGGACCATGGATTACTCGAGTAAGTCATTCGGCATTAATCGAGTGAGACAAGGTATGGATTACTCGAGTAAGTCATCTGGTTACAACCATGTTCTTAGATGAACACCTGGAAAGATATTACTCGAGTAAGGGTAAGTGTTACTTGAGTAAGGATTGTTGTCACTCGAGTGGGCAATGTAGCTTTTGCAAAAGCGACATCGTTTTGGGCAGGGGTCTATATATACCCCCACTCGACTCATTTGGACTCACTCTCTCATTTCTCTCTCAAATCGCTCCCATTTTGTCTGGGGATCATTTCTGGTGGTAGTCCATCCTTCCTATACGTCTATTGAGGTAAGATTACACTTCTACACCTCTCTTTTCCTCATTTATGCAAGATTGTTCATATTAGGGTTTGGAGTAAAATGTTCATAGGTTTGATTCTGTGATGTTTCTATTGGAATGATTGTTAGAGGTTGTTAGATCATGTCATTGGGAGTCTAGAATCACCTAGATTAAGCTTGGATTCATAAGAATTAAGGATGTTCATAAATGAGTTTGAATCAATTTGATTTTGGTCGATTTTGGATGATTTCGAGTTGTCTTGATGGATTTGACCCTAGATTCATGTTCAGAGGGTTGATTAGACTAAATGTGGGTGATTGGTGTCGATTTTGATCGGTTAAATCAGAGTTAGTCAAATTTTAGAAATTCTGGGTAGTTGACTTACTCGAGTAAGCACTTGGGTTAATCGAGTAAGTCAAAGTAGGGAGTTACTTTGGCTTACTCGAGTAAGTCATGGTTCTATTAGACCAAAGATATAATTTTTTTGTATTTTAGTAATTTCTGAGAGTTAATGGTCTAATTTGGAGATTCTGACTACTTGGAGGATTAGTTGGTGATATGAGAATACTTTGAGGACTATTTTGTAATTTGTCAAGTCTCGAAGACTAAAATATAATTTTACATGAGTCGGGGACCTAACTGTAATTTCACGTAGATTCTGAATTCTGGGTCGAGAGTGTTTGATTCTCATCCGAAATAGATTTTTAGTGGCTTCGAGAGCCAACATCTGTATTTACATATCATGCATCTGGTATTACCACAGTACCACAGTTTGATATTTGTTATGTCTGTATAGTTTTTAGCTTCCTGTGCCTACCAGCACAATCAGCCACCCACTATTGGTGTTTAACTAGATCCTTAGCATCAGATACTAGGTGAGTAAAATGGTAGATTCAAACACATAGACTGTGTCTTCTAAATTCTATGTTATTGATATGTCTGACATTTCTATGAAAATAGAATAATTAATGGTTGGCTAATTAATAATCCAGATTATGTGATTGTTAATATTTGATTTTTGTTTCTGATAAATAATATTTATATATGGTATATAAATATTTTTAGTAAATTAACTATGTTTCAGATATTTAATATTTATATAAGGTATATAAATATTCCCTGTAAAATGATTTCAGCTTTGCATGTGCATTTGCTATGCACACACACACACTTTGATATGATGCATATGTGCTACGTAGGGTAAACGTAGTCTTTGGTATACCAATGCGTAGTCAAAACCCAGTTACCAGAGTTTATGGTAGTCGTGTGTCCAGTCAAACTCATGTACTCAATTTCAGCTTGGTGGCAGAGTCCATCCTTATTATATATTTTCTGTTAGTTTCAGGTCTCATATCAGTTTCTGATATACATTATATGGTATATATATTATGTATGTTTCTGCCTGTTGTTTGCTTTGGTTGCGAACATTTTTGAAAATGAATTTTTGAACTAATATTTGGTATTAGTGTGCATATGTATATACACTTATATTTGTTTGAGATATTTTTGAAATGTTTTAAAAACAATTTTTGTGAGGCTTAGAGCCGCTCTAGAGTGTCGTTTCCTCACTACGAATTCTTACCCTTATTCTTCTATTTCTTGTCTATTTTCCTTTATCTTATTTCTCAGGTTCCCTTTTGGCATTCGACAACCGTTTGACATCCTTCTCCTAGTAGGCGTTCCATTTGATAGTGAATTTCCTTTTGGTTCTGACTCTTTTTGTTTTTTATTAGAACTCTACACCGGGATGTTGTTGGATTACTGGGTCATACTTTTGGCTTTTGGATGTACACTTACTCTTGGTTATATTTTTCTTAATTACTGATATTATGATTTTGTTTTGTATAACTTAATATATATTCATATGATTTTAGTATCAAATGTTTTATATTTATGAAATGGTTTGATAATGGTTTTAATCGAATAATTTGGGTAGAATGTCTGATCATCGAAGTTTGTGCGAGATGGGCTGGGCTTCCTTAAACGGTTCACCTTGTATGCCGATCATGGTCTAAAAATGGGTCATGACATTTTCCGTTATATACGTGAAAGGAAATAGTATTTTTATATTAAGTTTCAAAGGGGTGGCATCTTGGAGTTTAATGTTTGCATTATGCTATTGAAGAAATTTTGAAACTAAGTATGGCATTTTTACGAATCTATGTCATAATTAACTCGAGAATAATTTCTTATGTATTCAGTCTTGTAGTGTTAGTAAGCCAACCCTAATTAGGGGTTTAGATCACTTTGTTATGTGGGTTGTTAGACCCAGGGAGCTTTAGAGAGATCCGCATCACGCGTGGGCCTAGTGAATGAGCGCAAATGGGCTTGACACCACATCTTTATCTAAAACCTTAATGCAATAGTTTGTGGGTGCACCATTTATAAATCTTTCACACACACTATAACTCTCTAATGTGGAATAATTACCATTCATACTTGTATATCTAATAATATCCCCTTCAAG
Organism: Flueggea neowawraea; assembly: GCA_948243855.1. NCBI lineage: Eukaryota > Viridiplantae > Streptophyta > Magnoliopsida > Malpighiales > Phyllanthaceae > Flueggea > Flueggea neowawraea. Next base: position 3,858 of record CAODLS010227101.1, on the reverse strand, counting down.
TGTGAATCTCACATCAAGCTTAGGCTTGCTCCCTCTACAATGGAAACCAGTCCAATTATTGCGAAATTTTGTTGGGCCTTCTCGAGTTTTTGATGGGTGTCAAAATCAACAAATTAAATTCCTGCTTTGAGCCTAAAATAAACAATGTTTTAAGTCAATGGCAAGCATAGTCGAATCCATAAAGAAAAAATATGAGTTGATTGAAAAGAAGGTAGATAGAGCAATCAAATGAAGCAATTAAATAAATCAAGAACACATAATTATTAATGAAGAAATCAATATCACAAAAGTCTAGCCAAGGTACATCTCCGTCTCACTTTATTTATCGATCACATGCAACAAAAGATAAATCAGTACTGTTCATATAGGTAGGTTATAGTTACAAGTGAAACACTCAGTAACCAATCTTTACTTACTGGTTCGGTAGTTCCAGGACGCTCTGTAAACTACTTCCCTAATCAATAACAATTCCCGGGATGCCCTGCAGAATTCAATTTATCTGTTGCATTAAGAATTATAAAGACCCTACCCAAGATAACAAACTCAGAATTTGTAGTTCATTCAAGCAAGATTGTCAAATTCCACTAATGACAGTCGAAGCTCGTTATCATAACAACAACATTAACTTACCACTAATGCTAGACACACAATCACATATATACGAATCTAACTGGTTGTTATTATTCTATCAACTAATTTGATGTGACCATCATCAAGTCAACCAACAAAACAATAATTAATCATTCAAGAACAGAAATAGAATAAATGCATAAACAATAATGAACAGTTAAAGCATAGCCTCACAATTAATTAAAGATCGACTTTGATTGTACCTTGACTAGAAAAGAAATTAGTTTCTCATAACGTAAAGCACAAGAACAATAGGTTGTTGTTAATCCCAAAATTGTAGAACAAGACAAACTAACAATCAAGTAAAGTGGTGGCTCCAATATATATGAGGTAGCCCACTTAAACCTAATTAACAATTGTTCCTAAAAGTTCCAAAAATAGCCTTCCTAAGATTTCTTTTCAGTTGGTCATGTTTTCTACTTTCTCCAGTGGTCAAAACGCATGTTTTAGCATCAAGCGCACGTTTTGAAGTCAACCCCAACACGTTTAGGCCTTGCAATGATGACCAAAATTCAATCTTTACTCAAAACAGCTCCAAAACCATCATTTTTTTTTACCAAATCAACCCCTGGACACAATTAAACACAGAGTAACATAAAAACACAGAAATATGAATGATAAAGTATGCAAAACAACACTAAAATGTCAATGTAAAGATGCATAGAATGCATACTAACAAACCTCCCCACACATAAACCATGTTTTTCCTCAAGCATATGATAATCCCAAGACAATGAGAAAATTGACTTCAAATAACCCTTCATATTGCCACATCTAGTGTCACTCAAATCGACATGTACCGAATATTTAAGAGAGAACACAACTAGCGTCAGGCTAGTCGACAATCTAAACGATTCTCCACATAGATAATGCCCTTTAGAGAATAGAAAAATCACACCCTTACAGATTCACTCAATCACTCAAAAGTGTTTGGGGTGAAGTATTTACACTCCAATTAACCCGTAATAGCTCTTGCCAAGGCTTGATAATCGATCAATTCTCCCCCAATATAAAAACACATGAAGTAATACACCAATTAAAGAGGACTTTTAAGAGGCTTGTAATGGGTTAAACAAATAGGACAACAAGTTGAGAGCAACCAATAAAGTAAGCTAATCTATGCCAAACAATCATAAATACATGCTATCAGTGCTTCCAGCCATAGAATCCATGCCCATCACCAAAGTAATTCACTGTCATCAACATTTTCACAAGGGTGCCCATAACATAAATTTCATTTACTTCGTTGGTTTTGCCTCGTCCCGCCCTGCCCCTTTTTTTTGGGCACTTACAATGGCCTTTACACAAACACAACATAGATATAAAAATCTGGGCAGCTCTGTGACTATTACATAATAAGCACAACACACGTGTAGGACATGTAGTTTCATTTATCAACACTTAAGGCACTCTAATTTTGAAGATTCATGCCAAATTTAATATGCTTGTAGTACCTCAAGTTGAATCAAGAAAATGTCGATCCATCCATTAATCTCGATATCCAATGCTAATAGCCACAAAGTAAATCTAGGATGTGCAAATTTGATTATCCATAATTGTCATCATCTATCAAGACAAATATTGGCAATTATAGCTTAATAAATGCTCTCAACTCAGGGTGCAATTGTTGTAGTTTAACACGTAAAATGGGGATGGTGAAAATCAAAGAAAAGGCCAAGGCTCAAGAAAGGTGTACTAGGGATTAATTTAGAAGGTAATATATTGAAGGAAAGGATAAAACAAATGGCTACACAAACAATGCCTTTCGTCATCCCGATGTCTCAATTCAAAATAAAAGTGGTCTCGAAATGCATCTCATATCAAGCCTTAGTAGTGTTCTGTTAGTAGTTAACTAATTCACACAACAAAGAAAAATAGAGTACATGTAATGTGTACCCTTTTGTTTCAAATTCGCTCGGTGTTGTGTATGACATTGCTACTCCTTCAGATCTATTATCGGGGCTGTTCAATCTTAAATTTAAGGCACATAGAAACCCAAAATTTTCACTAGAATGGGTTTTCAAAAGAATTCAACAAAGTCATACAATTTTTCGAAAACCAGATTATCAAAGCTTAACCTAACAATAGTTTACACACATAAAAATGAAGCATAATGCATATGCAATTCTAATCCTATATGCAACACAACATATTATGGTAGGGCCTCACAGTAATGAGCTGAAACTAACATAAAAACAAAATACAACAGAATATGATAAAATGCATTTAAATAACCTAAAAACAGAAACAAAGCGTCATAAATAAATGCAAGAACAACATGAAATGCAAAAAAAATCCCCTCCCCACACTTAAACCAAACATTTTCCTCAATGTTAAAAACAATATTAAGAGAAAAGAGTGATGGGGAAAGAAAAGCTTCTCTAGGGATGATCACAGAGAGGGTTTGTGCTGAGGCAATGGGATGCGACACCTCCCCACACTTGTTTTGCATCATGTAACATCAAGAAGAACGTTGGATTATCACTGAAATGCTGTAAAAGCTATATGGACTGAAACCAAACACTGAAAACACAAAATTCTTGGGCAACAAAAGATTAGAACAAAAGAAAATGAAACATTAACACTGGAAAATTAATAACAATAAAAAACCAAAAAGATTGAGATTAAATGCTTGGGTTGCCTCCTAAGAAGCTCTTATTTAATGTCTTATTAGCTGGGCGAACCTGAATCTTCATCCTTTCTCAAAATTGATGTACACCACTTCTTTCTTGAAAGCAACGTTGTCATTCTGCACATAAATCTTTGTTCTAGATCTTTCTTCTTTGGTGGCAATATCTTATGAATTATGACTGAATTGGTTTTTGGAACATACACCACATGCCCCATTTTCGCTTTCTTTTTCTTGGAGGAAAATTATTTAAGGAATCTAATAGATCTGGGCTCATGCTCAATTGTATCAAATACAAAGATGTTTTTGGAGCCTTTGTTTTCGTTTTCTTGATCACATCAATGCAATGTCGTGAAGCACTCAAGCAGTCAACTTCTTTCAGTTGCTTATTCCTCTTCCTCATAATTACACCAACATCCTACAATTGATCACCAAAAGAAAACTCGACTTTCTTCTCGGTTAGTGGCTTAGTAGAATCAATTGCATAAATGCATAGGTAGTTTATAGGACATTTGATGGTGTTATTTATTTTAAACTTGGAAACACCACCATCAAACTCCATTGAAAGTGTACCATCATGGACATCAATTTTCGTTCTA
>CAODLS010227005.1:0-13601 GCA_948243855.1 Flueggea neowawraea | reverse complement strand
TTGCAGCCTACCTGCAACAAGAAATCGCTAACCAATTTGGGTTAGCTGATCTTACAGGAATTGATCTTAAGTACATGGATGATGATGGTGAATGGGTAAGGTTAACCTGTGATGCTGACCTGGAAGAGTGCAAAGAGATATTCAGACACTCCCACTGCATTACAATCCAAATATTCCTTCACCAAGTTTCTCAGGCTATTCCTGGAAATCTTGGCACATGCCTATTCTAACACCATGACTAGTTTTTGACTCTCAATATGGTATAAATTCCATTAACATTGTTTGTTCTAATTCTTTTTTACTTCCTTCAGTCTGATTCTATTGTCCACAATCTTTTTTGGCAAATTATTCATTTAATCTTTTGTAAAAATAAAATCATAATTTCCTGTAAATTGTACTATGGCCCTTCACAGTTTGATCATGAATTCTGTTTTACTTTTTTTTTTGACTTACTTGGTAAATGTTTTCATGTGAGGAACTACCTGTGTGATTCATTTTCTGAATTGCTATCAAAGTTTCTGATTTTATGAAAAAATACATTTTCAGTCTGAAATTAGCTATCAGAATCCCACATTGAATAAGTGTTGAGGATTTCAAGATTTATAATCATAAGGATCTGATTAATTACAATAACCAAGCTTAGAACATTTAGGATTCAATGTAAAGAACTGGTAATTAACCTGAAGAACTCAAACGAACCTTGAGACGAGATTGGGCATTTTATTAGCCTTTCTACACCAGATTTGAAAAGTCTGGCGTTTTTACATTAAGGTATCCATAACTACAAAAAACTTATATCCATGATATATATAATGAATGAGCATTCTTTCTGCAGCGCAGTTGATGGATTTAGTAAGTAGATTAAATATTTGAACAATACAAAATATAGCTCGAAGATTGTGAGAAACATCAAGATGTTGCAGTGACAATTTGTGTTCACATGTTGTAACCATGTCATATTATCTACCTCACTCACGCAATTACACATGACATAAGTACAACAAAAATACATATACTCAGTGACCAAGTTGCAAATCAGACAATAGAAGCCAGAAAAAACTGTTTTTCACTTGCACACACACACACACACACACACATATATATATATATATATCAGACGTTCGTCAGAGATCATTTAGAAAACTCATGTAAGTTTATTCTAGAGAAGGTTGTTCAGTCTTCACAAAGAACTGGAGCCTGCACGTAGCGCAGTATTCAATCTTTGTGTATTTTTTTATATGAAATTGTGTTGTTTAATCTTTAAAAGTTAGGTCATTGCCTCTTTAAACTTTTTAGGTGCATTGTGGATCCAATTTTTTATAGATTTTGTAAAGCTTATAACTAAAAGTGGTCCTGCCAGCATCTGATTTTTTTTTTCCTTGTATGTGGTCCTGCAACTCGACAAACTGATATGCGGAAATTCTGCACTGCACAATCAAAGACAGGAGCCTTCACATCTGTACTAATTATTTAATACATTGTGAATGGAATATAATGACTGTTCACCAAAAAGTCTTGCAGTGGAAAATCATTCCTGTCAAAACTTGTCAAAAATGTGTTCTTTCTTTACAAATAGAAGTTCAGAGTCTCTTTTCTTGCATTTCCATATACAAAAAGTTCCCATTCAGTTCAGTGGAGCTTGATTTGATATCAATTCAAAGCATCCAAATTCTGTCACCGTTTTTTGAAAATTCAACGTCTTAAATTTGGACCTAATTCACCTCCAAAAGACACTTAATGAGGGAGGATTGTCACTTCATTATAAACTCATGAGACTAACTTAATCTATACAATGTGGGATTATTGACACAAGGTGTAGTGGATAGTAGATATTAGATTGGTATAATCAGTCATTGTAAAAAGTAGAGATGTATATTTGTTTTTGGTATATCCATATTTTACTCCGAAAAGACAAGTCAATTTCTAATTATTTTCTTCCATTATGCAATCTACTCCTGCATTTTGCTATATGCTAAAGTTTATTGTGAAAAACAAACCCTATTGCAACTTTGTAAGGGAAGAAAAAATCTAGAAACATTCAAACATGAAAAGTGTGCAACTGGAGAAAGACACTGTTCATAGCCAAAAAAATGAGGAAGTTGAAAGGGTTCATGATTCTACGTCATGAATTACGTCAATCATAAAACACTGAAGCAAAGTTTGGAAGGACTCATAGTAATGTCTCCAAATTCTATGTGTTCTTGGAGTTTAATATCTCAACTAGTGAATAGACTAATGAAAGCAGGACCACCTCTTTCACTGAATCTGGGGGCTACGATGTTCCCATGATAGTTGTTATCATATTTATGTGGGGAATAGATGGATGAAAGTATGAAATGATCATAACAAACAAGTACAGCTTAAAAGTTTGTCAATATCTCCTCTTAAATTACTAGTTAAATGGTCTCGTTTCTTAGATGTTTAGGGCATACATCACATGTTTTTTAGTCTCCAGATGCCTTAAAATCCTACCAGGTTTTCAGGGTAAACAAAAAAATTCTACCAGGTTACAGAAAAGAATCACCCTTTTTGAGCCTTGAATGAGTTTGTTGTGAATCTTATGCAGAGAAGTGAGAAGCCTTAATTAGCTCCTGCTAATCAAGTTCTTCTCAAATAAAAAATGGCGGTGTGCTTGTAGTAGTAGAGTCGTTTTCAGCGGCAAAGCATTGGAATTCGATTTTTAGAAGGAGCTAAATGTACCAACGAAAGTAATGTCTTTGTTTACACGGCTGAAACTTGATCACTTCCATACCTAAAAGCACTAAAAGAACATATCAGCTTCGAGTTTGAGCAGGACAATGTACAGGAAGATCAATTCATGACATTTAGGTGCAAGGCTTCTTGTATATTAATGCTTAGTATATATGTTTTGGAAAATTTAATGATATTGTCATTATCATTAAATGTAAAAATGTGTTAAGAAATTGGAAGTTTAATTTTTTAATTATTTTTTAAAACCTTGTTTTAACAAGGAAAGCATTAGAAGTTCTATTTGACTTCAGTTAAGAATCAAAACTACTACTCCTTAGCATTTGGAGATTAGTTTAGTACCATTAGACTATAAAATTATTAGTTGAAGTTTCGGCATACAAATTTCACCAAATTCTCACGCAAATGCAAAGCTATTTTCTTCTGATAATTTTATATCATTGTGCTTTCTTCTTTCTTTTTTCCTTATGAAAGAAGGAAAAGTAAGAGATGTTTACTGTAAATAAACAATCTTTTCTTCTCATCTATAGTCATTTGCTATGTCATTATCACTTTCCGAAAGGGCATTAACAAGTTTTCATGTCTACTGCATTGTCAACTTTTAATGCTCTTTTGTTCAACAGGAGATTTTTTATTCATTATAGATGCACAATAATTAAGTGGACCAACATCTGCATAATGATCTTTTCAACTTTAGAACTATATCATTATACGTTTATGGACATATATTATTTATATATGTGACTTCACTTATTGTTTACATGTTGAGAAAAGAGAATTGAAAGAAAAATTGAACAAAATATAGTTGCTAACCTCAGCATTCATTCACGCGAACATTTTTTTTGTGTGTGTTGTTAAACCATGTTTGACTTTTGATTCATTCCATTCCCGTTTCGTGTACATGCGCCTTACCTTTCTGACAAGCATTTAAACCTTTAATGAAGATACCAATAAGGATATTTTCTTAGAGATACTGGAGTCGGCTTGAACACTTAGAGATAAAAAATTCTATTCGGCAAGAGCTAATATAAAGAAAAAAAATGTTATTGTGGTGCTTATTGAGGATTGAATCTTCTACCTTTTTAAGACTACTCCAATATAACTAAGTTGCAAGAACAGTAGTTTGTAGATGAAGTAAAAATACTTCCGCAGACAAAACTTCGGTTTCATTGATGGCCATGTGATGCTGTTTGCATGGGGTTCTGATGTACATTTGCTTCTTGAGAAGATTCAGTTTAGAATATTCTAATATTTTCTGAGTTTGTTTCTTATAAGATTCAAATTTAAAGTTACTGATAATGACTTTATGTCTACAGCTGATATAATAATATGAATCAAAATTTGTATTATGAAGAGATAATAACACCTTATATGGACATGTTGATCAGTATTAATTTCAAATAAAAAATTAAAAAAATATTCCCACTTCCTATTTATAGATAACTACAGAATATTTAAAGGATTCCAATTGGCAACTTGGGTTTTTTTTTGGGTTTCAAGGAAAAAAATCATATCTTATGTTCTATGAATCTAAAAGGAAATACTCTTCCATGAATCTGACCTGTAATTGGGTCCCATTGAAAACTCCATATCCGAAGAGTAAAGCCTTTTGAACTATTCCATGCCAACTTCACTGATCTCGCCAAGTATGAAATAATTGATTCCCACTGAATCTGCAACATATTTTTTTGAATGGCTTTTATTAGAAATCGACCTTTTCGTACTGAAGACGACTCTAATACCATTAGACTATGAGTTTATTAGTAATCCGCAACATTTAGTATGGGCTAAAGATTGATTCTCCAAGTAGAACCCACCTCAGACATCTTCTCATGTAGTTCACACCTCAGACATCTTCTCATGTAGTTCACCTGCTTATTTTCAGACAATAATATAATAAACATCATTGACCATTCCTTGGTTAGTATTATAAACTGAAAGAATCTCCATTTGGAATATAAAAATCAGTTCACATATATCCATAATGAATCCCACTGGTATCTTCCATTGATTCTATTGGCTCGTGTATTCCACAGTACTTTTTTATTTTAAAAAATACATCAGAAGATACTTGCTAATTAAGTATTACTGTATAATAATATAAGCTGAATCAAGAAAGATGAGAAAGAAAATTTCATCAGTGAAAGAATCTCTATTACTACTTGTCAATTCTTGAACATAGCTCAAATGACTCTGCATTTTCTGGTTCTGTCATCAAGTATCCATTCAACAAAAAGTAAAAAAAGAAGAAGAAGAAGATGAAAAAAGATTTTGACAGATTCCTGACTTTGTATAAAGTGATCAACTTTGGAGATAAATTTATAGGTGTAACCCTACAAATTTTTATGCAGTTCCTTCATGGTGTTTATAGATAGAGATCTTCCTGCAACAAGTGATCCTAAGTGGATACCATAATGTTCTTAATTAAACAGCATTTAGTACTTTTAGTGCAGACAAAATCCTTAAATTCGATTTGTCAATCAAAATTAATTAGCTTGGTAGCCATTGAAGTTTCAGTCTTTATATTCTGGTAGTGACATTCTGAAGATTACTCCACTTACTTGTGATGATTAAAGCATACCTACTGAAATTTTTAGTTCCTATATATTTTGTCATGTATAATATTCTTTTGCCTTTATCAGCATAATCTGCTGTCTGCAGATTCTTTTTTTTTTGTGCTAGCAAAAGTTTAAATTTAAAAACATGATGGATCCACAGCACAAATCTCAAAATCAAGATTTCGATCCATTTCAAGTGATTGAAGAGACCATTGTTATATCAGAAAGAAAGTGTATATTTAAATAGTGTCACAGAAAATAAATTTTTATTTAGTTCATTTTACGTTAAGATTGCTTCATCAATCTCCAGACCTGTGCAGAACAGTTTCCAGGAAAAAAATTGCAGTTGCTTGAACCGTTTTGCGAAATCAAATCACTAAATTGTTGCCTTTGTCACAAAATGTGGATTTGAAAATGAAGTCTGCCAAAAACCAAGATCTAACCCAGTTCAGTTTTTAATAAAAGCAAAATAAAAACTAAGTTGAAGAGAACTATTTTAGTAAGAAATGTAAATCAGTTCTGGTTTCCCAATGAGAGTGAAATTTGAAACAAATAAGCCAACCTTACCAGAAGATGGACTATTCCACTAATTTTTTTGGTTTGACGTAGGAAACTTCCCCACGGTATTCCGCGACGTGGCTAAGGGGCATCTCCTCACGCACATCCTTGCGTATTCTAAGAATTATTTCTTGTAAGTACTCTCGTGAGATTTGAATGTAGAATTTGGCGTACAAGTAAAAACTTGCGTACCATCCGATTTACACCGGCTAAATGGATACTACTTGCTGAAGTTCAATGGTACTGGTAGCATCTGGCCCCTTATGTCAGAGAAGCAAAACGATTGGCCGAGGTTCTACACATGGAAGATGCAAGTGGTTGGGTCAGACTCAGCAGATCAATCATTTAATCCAATACAATAATGCAGAATAATGAAGGAAGGCTTTACAATTTTCAAAGGCATTGGTGTGGAACGCACTTCATTAGAATCACTAATCAAACCTGATTACGGATGTAATTAAACTAATTTACAACCATTCTAGGGTGTTTTTAATTAAGCCCTCTACTTTACACCACATCAACTGACATAAACAACACCAAAAAATGAATATAAACAAATCCTTGTAAGTTCCATCAACATTCAGCATTGCACACATCATCATGAGTAGGCTATAGATTAGCATTATTGTTCATTTTCAGTGACTAAGCATGATCATTAAAATAATATTGGATCTTCCAATTTCATATACTTGTGATCATGCTACGCGCTAATCCCACTTGAAAATCATGACCCTTAACTTGCCTATCAAACATTGCTGATACGAAACTTCAATATCAGACGAAGCATATAAATTGAGCTCTAGCTTTTCTTTTTGTTTTTTTTTTTCATTAGATCACTCGGTATCTAAATACCTTCTGGTATTTGAATAATTCTAATTCAAGCTGAGAAGGATCCTTGCGGCACTCTTGCAGCTTACAAATCTACGAGTTTTAGAACTTCTATACGCCAAAACTCAAACTTAAGACTTCTAGTTAAAGAAAAACAGTCTTTATTAATCCACAACAAACCTTTGGTTTTGAATTAAGCTCTAGTTTAATGCATCATATGGGTAAGTCTGAATCTTTTTTTAAAAAAATGAGGTTTGATCAATTATATTAAACCAGAAAATGGCTGAAAGTGGGTTATGTCTCAACTGCAACAAATATTTATAATCAGGAGATGTGACGATCCTAATGTTGACTCCATGCCAAAGTACTGTGAATGCTGAGATGAGCAATACTGATAATTATTTAATTAAACAAAAAAGTAATAAAAATTGATTTCTGTGTGCATCTATTTGCTATTGTTTCCTGAAAAGCAACACATGTGGGCCCTGTTGGTTCTGTTCAAGCAATCAAAGTAGAGAGCAGATCAGTAATGGAGAAATTAACTCTCAAGTTATCCTTCTTTTTCTTACTTTAAACAAGTCATTAATAAGGATTAATTACGCAAAGATTAGATTAATGCAATGTGATTTTGGATTATACACTTGGTTTCAGATGCGGCGAATCGTGGGAAATCGGAAATAGAGTTCGTGACCCCCCAGAATCTTGAGAGGCACTTATGCATGTGAGTGGCATTAGGGTCATGACTCCAACAATTTAGAATTGTTAATCATTCTGAATTTTCGAGAACAAGCTTAATTAAATGACAATTTAGGGTTTGTTAAGATTATATTAATGTACATTAAGTCCTCGTTTCATTACTTTCTTGTCTTGATGCAGTCATTAAACTCTTGTTTATGTTCTCTTTAAAGACCATAAAATTTTTGTTTGCATTCAATGTAAACTGCAGTGACCCTCTTTCTGAAATAATTACATATCTATACTGTCATCAAAGTTTAGTCATGTTCACACTAAGCGGACTTTACTTGTCAAAAGGTAGCGTTCAATTCTCGAAGAAAACACACTTAGTGGAAAAAAAACCCGTTAATGATCTAATTCCTAAAGCATTAGTGTTATGAGGAGAATGCTTAAGGAATGAGATAATATTTACAGAACAGATAAAAAGGGCAGCATATTCTGTTACTTTAACGCTTCGATTTTTTCATTACATCTCCCATGAGAAGTGAAGAAAATGGATTCTGCATCAAGGAAATGTTCCTTTTTTTTAACAGTTCTTTACATATCATCTGTGAATGATTCTCCAGATAACATGGAACACTTTAGGGCATTGAATAGAGAAAAAGTAGGTCATTTTGTTTTCAGGATTAAAGCAGCAGAAAGCATTGTGTTATGGGGATTACTGTAAACTTTTTGAAGGCTAGTTATTATTATTATTAATCAACATAGTGTTATAATTATATAGTTCATTTAGACTATGAGCTTATTATTGTTGTGATTGCTTTGTTCAAAAAATCTTTTGGAGTCATGAATTTGCTCAAGAAATGAACAGGGTTAGATTAAGAATCAAATTCGGACTCTTGCTACTTGTAAAATAATTCTATTATTGTAAGATTGAGCTAAATTAATTGATGTAACTGCAACTTTTTTGGATTATTCTCTTTTTTATAAATGTTAAAAACCAAAGCCACGTAAGTCTGAGAATCTCAACAGATAGTGCTGGAAAAACCCACCAACGTTAAAGACATTCATTCAAACTCATCTTAAACATAGAAAAAAATTGTAATAAGAAAAAAATTGTAAATTAACTGAAGCTGAGCAAAGCTTATTTCTTCATTCTCTCCTTTTAAAAGAGTAATTAATATTGTTTTTCATATTACAGAAAGTTGACTTTTTTGTGGTCTCAAAAATATGTTTTAGTGGAGAGGAAAACTCACTGTTCACCAAAAAATCATAAATAAAAAGTTATAATATCTCAAAATTTAGGCTCTTTTAAGTGGGCCTACAGTATTTGTTTTCTTTTTCATTTTTATAATAGTTTTGATGTGGGTCCGGGTCTGGTTCTTGTCCATACTGCTGGAGATTCTTCACGCGCAGCAACACAACACAAATACACAATTTACATACAATACTCTGTTGGTTTAGTCCCTTCTTTCTTGACAGTAAACAAAACAAACGGTGCTTTGACACACGACATAGCTGAGAGGATAAGGATGGTGCAGCCTTTGTAGTGGTGTTCTAGTAGTGTCTTCACTTGCTTAATAAGTATCATCGCATGTTTGTGTCTATTGTTTGTGTGGATGGGGTCTTATGAGAGCCACGAACCAAAAGAACCAAACTTTCACTGAAAAAAGGAAAGGATCTTTCTTGGTTATTGTCGTTGACTCTGAATTTTTGGATTGGGTTTCTGCAAGGCAGAGAACACAAAACCCATCTGAATTTCTCTCTGCAACAGTCTTCAAAAGTGAGTTTTTTTTGTCCTTTCATGGTTTCTTGCTTTTGTGTTGTAGTTCCCATGAGTATGTATAGGTGGTTGCTTGGTGTTTAGTGTTGACTGTAATTTTTGAGAAATGGGTTGTTGATTTTTTTTTGTTTCTTTTTTGATAAGTTTTTAGAATCGTTGCTTCTTGTGGTAAAAGTTTGGTGTTTAGTGTTTTCTGTAGTTTGTGAGAAATGGGTTGTTGTTAATTTTGTGTTTCTCTTCCTGTAAGTTTTAAAATTCAGTTGCTTGTTGTGGTTCAGTTTGTGTTAAAGGGTGGGTTTATCTCGGTTACTGATCTTCTAAATGATGTTATGGACTGAAGAAAAGGGTTTGATTGTGATCAAGGTTGTAAAAATTTTAATGTGCTAATCATGAATTGTGTTGGTTTTGAATGAAGATGTGGTAGGTTTTTCTTCCTCTGAAATGCATTTCTGATTGCAGTTGACAATACAAATTTTTGTTGACGATGTTTCTGCAACTGGGGCTAATTGGATTTTCGGATACAAGCAATAGCAATTCTTCCTGGAAGTTCCTCTTTTTGTTTTTCATCTTTTCTCTTCTTTTCTGTTTCGGATCATGATAAAGTTTACAATTCGGATTTAATAGGCCCTTGGTGAGATGCAAATTTGATGCAAGGTCAATATGGATGACTGTGAATTTACTCCTGATTCTGAGTTCAGTGGTGGCTTCTCGGGCGCTGCCATGGATTTGGATTTCATGGATGAACTGTTGTTTGATGGATGCTGGTTGGAGACTGCTGATAAGTTGAACCTGTCACAGCAGCCAGGTCCCTCAACCTCCGGTGGTCAAAATGACTCAACGCGACAATATTTGCCGTTTGTGGAGTTTAATAACAGTCACTTGACTGTAAATCATCCTCAACAAACATATCAAGAATTAATAGGTAAGAGCAACTCTGGGAACGCACCTCTAAATAGCCCCAAATTGGAGGAACTGGTCGACACATCTCAAAACCAGAATTTACTGCAATATGGTAGTCTACCTAATGGAGGCAATGAGATTGGCAGATCACGGTGGTTTGAACCAAGGGCGAATTCTGCTGCAGCATCTTCAGTGACAGACAGGTTACTGAATGCTATCAGGAATTTGAAGGACTCCACAAAAGATAGAGATGTCCTCATGCAGATTTGGGTTCCCATAAAGAAAGGAGGCAAGCGAGTTCTTAGCACCACGGGCCAGCCATTTTTCCTCAATCCAAACTATAGAAGTCTAGAAAGTTACAGAAGTATTTCAGAGAAATATTACTTCCGGGCAGAGGCAGATTCCAAAGACTTGGCTGGATTGCCTGGACGGGTTTTCTTAAGAAAGCTGCCTGAATGGACTCCAGATGTTCGGTTTTTCAGAACTGATGAATACCCTCGTAAAAATCATGCAAATCAATGCAACATTAGTGGATCTCTTGCAGTTCCCGTTTTTGAAAGAGGCAGTGGAACATGCTTGGGAGTTGTTGAGGTTGTGACGACTACACAAGATATAGATTGCCATCCAGACCTACAAAACATCTGCCGAGCTCTCGAGGTCCTTTCACCTTCTTCTTTTTCATATTCCTGTTCTTGCATACCTCATAAAAGTTGTTGAACTCTGGAATCCATAAACATTCACCTTTTGAGTGAGAAATCACAAAAAAAAGGTTTGTCAGACTTGTTCTTGTCTGATTTCCCTTATCAAGATTTAAACTATTCCGATTTGGGGGTCACAGGGGAAGCTATTTTTACACATGCTCCACGGTTTTATCACAGGTTTTTGTTAGTCTTGTTTACCAGAAGTCCCCATCACTGTCTTCTCCTTTTTTATTATTATTTTTTGTTGTTTTTTTTTGGTTTATATTCTGGTTTTAAAAGAAAATTTTAAAGAAAAAAACCTTTCAGAGGTGCCAATGGTTATTGCTTTTTTGTAATATAAGTCATTACCTAACAACATGGTTTCCTCGTATTCGTCTAATTGATATGTTCAATTTTCAATGCAGGCTTTTAATCTGACAGGTTCAAAAGACTTCTGCCCTCCAAGTGTTAAAGTAAGTGGATTTTTTTTCTTGGAGAAGATTAAGTGAATGATGTTATTGCAAAGATTATTAGAATATGTTTAATTTCAGATTATGTTATTCCAAACATGGTTTGTGTTGTTAATGTGACAATAATCATGCTTTCTTGTAGGCTTGCAAAGAGTTCTGTCAAGCTTCGGTACCTGAGTTGTCAGAGATTCTGGGATCTGTCTGCTCAGCAAATGGTTTACCTTTAGCTCTGACATGGGCTCCATGTTTCCGTCAAGGTAAAGGTGGATGCCGGCATTTTAATGAAAAATATGCTCGTTCAATCTCCACAGTGGATTCTGCATGTTTTGTAGCAGATAAAGACTTGTTGCGTTTTCATGCTGCATGTTCCAAGCAGTACCTGTTTCTTGGTAAAGGAATTGTTGATAGAGCATTCTTAACAAACAAACAGTGTTTTGCACCGAATATAACCGACTTTAGCCAGACAGATTATCCTTTTGCCCACCATGCTAAGATGTTTGGATTACGCGCTGCTGTAGCAATTCCACTGCGAACTGCAGATGCTGGATCACCTGATTTTGTGTTGGAGCTATTCTTACCAAAGGGTTGCCAAGGAACCGAAGAACAAAAACGTGTGTGGGAATCGTTATCTGTTGCCATACAACAGGCTTGTCGAAGTTTGCAGGTTGTCATGGACAAGGAGATTCAAGAAGATGTCAGCTCACAAATATTGGGGGCTGCGGATGGGAGGCATAATAGGGAGGAGACTCAGAAATTTGTATCTTCTCTGCCAAAGGACCCCTCGCCGAAGGAATCATCCTGGTTTAGCCAAATGATGGAGGCACAACAGATAGGTAAAGCCATCCAAGTATCGTGGGACTGTCCAAAGGAAGAACCGAAAGGAGAGTTCCAGATAACAACTCAATGGGATAACACTTACCATAATGCAGTCCTTCCAGAGTTTGGGCAAGTTCAGCAAAATTCTCAGCTGAAAGGTAGTGTTGAAAGTGCTAGATACTCTTCTTTTTCTGGGAATCACTCGTTGGGCAACAGAAAACCAGGTGAGAAGAGACGTACCAAGACAGAGAAGACAATCAGTCTTGACGTTCTTCGACATTACTTTGCAGGAAGCCTTAAAGATGCAGCGAAGAGTATTGGCGGTAGGAGAATACCTATTACACTTGGGCACATTTATTCACTTTCTTTTCTTTTACAATATGCACCTTACTAAAAAGTGTCCTATCATGGTTTTCATGTTTTTAGTTTCCAAAGTTACTTATTCAAATTAATTTTTTAACGTAAAGGAGCTTGTTTTTCATCTGTGATATGATGATTGAAATCTTTTTCTGCAGCAGTATTTCTGCTTATTTCAAGAGGCAAAACATAGCATAGGTTGCTTCTGCCTCTTAAATAATATACAACTTTTTGTCATCTTCTTAAATAGTTGGCTACTGGCTTACAAACTTTGAATTTTATTGCATGTCTTCCAGGTGGTGTCTGCTCAAGTTTGCATCTGGAATTCTGTTGTGTAGCTTTCAAGCATGCAATCTTTCATTTAATCTTTTCCAATCCTTGGTTGTTTCTCTTTTCAATAGCTCTGCTATTATTATCAAAATCTATCAAGAATAATTTATATCTTTCCATGCAATGCCCTGAGGATTTTCAAGTAGCACATTATTCAGAAATAATTCTCATCTTCAGACTAAACATATATTGTTTCTCCTTGTATGCAAACCTGGTATGTATTTCTTACTAATTATTTTTATTCCTAATCGCAGTGTGCCCTACCACCCTGAAGAGGATATGCAGGCAACATGGTATCACCCGTTGGCCTTCTCGAAAGCTCAAAAAGGTTGGTCATTCATTGAAGAAACTCCAACTTGTGATTGATTCAGTCCAAGGTGCAGAGGGTGCCATTAAAATCAAGTCGTTTTATACAGCTTTCCCGGAACTAACCTCTCCAAAATTTTGTGGAAGTGGTCCTCTTTTGTCTTTCAAGACTGGTGATGATTCAAAGCAACCAATTCCTCAACCTGAGAGTGGCGGCACTGGTTCAAAATCCATGTCCTCATCAAGCAGTCAGAGCCCTGGTTCTAGTCAATGTTGTTCAACTGAAGTAAAGCAGAACAGTACTATTAACAATGATGTCTCTGGTAATGATGATGCACAAATGGTAGGTGACCCAGGCAGTGTGCTAAAAAGAATGTGCAGTGATGCAGAACTGCACGCGTTGATTCATGAGGAACCAAAGCTTCTCGTGAGATCTCATAGCCATAAAACCTTTGGCGACCATCCAAATCTCGAGACTCTGCCCCCATTACCTAAAAGTAGTGGCCGGATCTTACTAGAACAGGGTGTGTTTAAGGTCAAGGCCACTTTTGGAGATGACAAAATCCGGTTTGGCTTGCCACCAAATTGGAGTTTCGGGGACTTGCAACAAGAGATTGCAAAGCGTTTCAAG
>CAODLS010226967.1:0-12829 GCA_948243855.1 Flueggea neowawraea | reverse complement strand
CAAGATCCTTAAAACAGGGGGGGGGGGGGGGGGGGGGCACGGGGATTTTTGGGTTGGGGGACAAAATGAAAAACACAGAAAACAAAATTCAAAAACACAAAAAAAAAAAAAGGGTTTTTTTTTTTTTTTGGCAATTATTTTACGTTTGTTTAAATTTTTTCAAACCCCCAAAAAAACAAATTGCGCCCCCCCCCCCCCCCCCCCCCCCTGTTTTAAGGATCTTGTCAATGCCACCACTGGTTCTTCAGCTCCCTGGAAGTTGTCAAAGTGTTCCAGATAATCCGCCCTAGATAGTTGTTCCATGTCTGCTTGCTGCCAAAGAACTATGCATTCTTGTGAGAGGAAAATTTGATTTCGCAAGTGAATACAAAGCTGACTTAGCTCTGCTTTATGACCAACCAGTCTTCTTAAATGCACGAACAGCCTGGCAGCTACTTCTTTTGTCCTTACTTAAGCAGCCCATCAGCAAAATCGAAGAGGAAAGTAAGCAATAAATTTAAGCAGTAAAATAGAAAGATCTGGAGAAAGAGTTACAGATCGTTAGAAAGTGAGAAAATGTGATATTAGGTTGATGGAAGACCAAGCTCTAGCTAGGGAGAGAGTACTCCAGCGAGGAAGACTAAACTCCAGCAAGGGAGAAAGACGTTTGGGTAAGAGAATAATTGGTAATAGGGCGGTTTGTCTTTGATATATTAGGGCAATTGACAAGAATATTCCATTGCTGACATGAAAATGTGTTGTTTAAGTAAATCAACAACAAGAAAAGACTAACTACTCAACCTGTAATTTCAGCTGTTTGTGTATGTATGTGCATGAAATATGGTTGGACGTGTGCTTGTCTTGGTGCTGTCTTATGTCTTTTTTTTTCTGTGTTATCTGAACTCTTAACTCTCAACCTACGAAGAAACAAAATAATGTAATAATTGGGCCAACTCAATGGACTTGTCTCGGTCTCTAGTTAGTGACATTGGTGGTTAAGCCGAAAGGTGAGGCCCAACTTCAAGAGCTACATTGAGAGAGGCGTATAAGTTAGTGGTAATTACACGAGATATGATCGAAAGTTTGTAACATATTATGAATGGACAAGTTATGCTTATTATATTTATTTTGTAATATTTTGTCCGTATGTACGTGACTTTTCATATTCACTTTGCAATATTTTCTTGTACACTTTACAATATTTTTTCTGTACAGACAAGTTGCTCTTATTACATATATTTTTATTTATATGTTGTTTCTTGTTTATATATTGTTTATACGTTGTTTATATTATTTATATGTTGTTTATATGTTGAAAATAATATATGAACAAATATGTATTTTTATATGTTGTTGATACCTTATTTATATTTGTTTTCAACACATAAACAACATTTAAACATCATATAAACGAGATACATGTTGTTGCTTTGTTGTTTATATATATGTTGTATATATGTTATTTTACATGTTGAAAATCATATATAATTTATATGTTGTTGATTTTTTGTTTATATATTATTTATATGTTATTGATATCTTATTCATATGTTGTTTTTAAACAATATTCAAGCTTTAAAACAAGAAATAACATTTAAAAATATAAAAATAAGTTAAAAAATGAACTGATTTTAAACAAGTCTTAAACAATTCCAAATTTGAGCCGTACAGAAAAACAACATAAACAAGATATCAATAATATATAAACAATATTTAAGTTTTAAAACAATAAATAATATTTAAACAACATATAAATAAGTTTTAAACAAGTCTGAAAAATGAAACAATTTTAAACAAATTCTAAACAAATTTTAAACAATTCCAAACTTGGGTCGTACTGAAAAATAAGATATCAACAATATATAAACAACATTCAAGTTTTAAAACAAAAAAAAAACATATAAACAAGTTTTAAACAAGTCAAAAAATGAACAAATCTTAAACAAATTCTAAACAATTCCAAACTTGGGCTATAAAAATATAATTTATAAAAATTTAAAAATGTAATTCAAATGTAATTTTGAAATTTCTATCAAAATATTGAAAGTGAGCCTAGTGAATCTGTAAGTTACAAACATGGGTCGCGTGAATCTAAACATAGCCCTATAAGTTAGGACATAGCTGAGATTGACTCTACTACAAGTGTACGGTGTCTGTTTTTTTAGGGTGTTGAATTCTTAGGACGAGTGACTAGAAAAATCATAATTAAATAAAGTAACAATAAAATTCATGATTTTTGTTTAGTTTTAAAATTAAAATGAACCAAGTAAACTAAAGTGAATGTGATGTGTGATAAACTTTCGTGGTATTCAAGCATAAATGGATGGAATTGTGGCCCTAAGTGTACTTAAATATCCACGAATTTATATTATTTTCATGTTTTATGTAGAGTAGATGTGAATGCATGGAATGTGGATGGAAAGTGTTGAAAAAGGCATGAAAAAGAAGTGTGCAGAGAAGTTAGAGTGATGGGAAAAAGTGGAAGAAATATCAGCTCAAAAGGCACCACGATCACCTCCACACCCTGCGTTATGGTCATGGCGAGCGCCATACCCAAACGCCATGGTTTCAAAAGCAAGCCACGGTCATGGCCCTATGATCGTGTCCAATGCCACACCCTGCACACCATGACAGTGGCCAAAGCCACACCTTAGACACCACGGTCGTAGTTCTACTCCACAGTCAGCTTTTCCAATCCAATGAAGACCACGGTTATGGCCTCCCAAGGCCACGGTCGTGGCCTCCCAGATGGAGGAGAGAGAATTTTGACAACAAAGATAAAGATGTGGGGACCAAGGAACAAGTCATGGGCATTTTTTGGAGAATTTATTGTAGGATTTTGTGGGCTTGTAAAAGGGGTAAATACTCCTTAAGCTTACTCTTTAGGGGATCATTCTCCACTCTTAGAAACATTCTCTTAGTCTTTTAAATTTTTAGATAGCTCTAGTCTAGGGTTTAAACAAGAATAAGAGGCTTAAAGAATTGGGGTTTGATCTTGAGGGCATCTTGAAGAGGCTACTCCACTTCCATCATCCTTCTATCTCTTATCATTTTTAATTGGTGACTATGTTTTATTTTTCGTATTTATAGTTTTATTTTGTTTTCTATTATAATGGTAGTTTAGATTTATTGTTGGGATTTAAAGATGTAGACTATTAATGACTAGTTGTTATATTTATGAATGGGTATTGTGTTTTATGTTTTATATTTGAAGTTTGCCTTGGATTTGATTTGATGACTTGTTTTGATTGACTATTTTTATGCTTGATCACTATGACTACAGTTTAGACAAATCTAGTTGAAGGATCGAGAGATGAAGGCTAGATGAGGTCCACAAGCATTAAACTTGTCTAGCTTAGGATATATTGTAGACATTGCTTAAATAAATTCCAGAGAGACTTAAGTGGGTTTAGTGGAAAGAATACTCAATCTCAAAAATCACATTAATTAATATAGCAAATAAAAGTCTTAGTTGAAATCTTGAAAGTCCTAACTCTTCATCATTAATTGTTTATCTCCTTTCATTTCTAATCGCTTGTTATTATTAATTGTGTGTCTATAAATCAAAAACCCCAAAAATCAAATCATGGTATTTATTGCCTTTCTTTTACGAATTGATTACCATTAGTACTTGTTCCCTTATATTTGACAATCTTGGAATACTCATTGGTAAAACTATATCGATACTCGTGTGTTTGCGAGGAGCTGATTAGAATGCAAGCGAAAAAACAAAGTAATCTAATGCATCACAAACTATTAATGATAGACATCAAGATTCCTCCTAGAACTCCTATTTCAATGTAAGTAATGATATAGGGAAAATGAGTATATAAGCCACTTTATTTACTTGGAATCTCTCTTGAGTATCATAGATAATGTCTAAGTCTAATAAGTCAATTTTTTTAATTAAAAACTATCAAACTAGACCCATTAAGTTCTCTAAGGTATTTTAAACTAGACCATATCTACTTAAAATTATCTTCATCATAGAATCAATAAGTTCGATACTATCGAGCTCATACATACTTTAACTCTCAATTCCTCACATGTGTTTCTCCAAAACATTTTCACAATGGGAAAACATAAAAGCGTTTACAAACAAACCAAACATTGAATCATTTCCAACACAGAAATATCAAATATATTTATTCATAAGAAAAACCTATCATCCAACATAGCAAATACTTGTTCCTAACTATGAAACTAAGCTACCATAATGAAAATAAACAAAAAGAAGAAACCATAAAACATCATCATCAAACCACTCCTAACACATGAGATTGATGGTATAATAGTCTAGGTGTCTCCTTAAAAAATCCAATCTAAAAATTCAATCTTGGTCCCTGAAATCCACCTTTCTCACTCCAGCCCTATTTCTCTCTCTAAAAGATAACGTTTAGGGTTTTGATGAGAAATGTTTTTTTCCTCTTGAATGATGTAAATGCATAGTTATATAGAGTCCACATTATTTTCCTTAAAAAAATAGCATTCTAAGAAATAATACCTTGATGAGATACAATATGGGACTTGTTCTTATTGTCTTTTCAAATTAGAACATCATGGAGCTTATGTAAGATCCAAGGTGGAAGATGTTTATGTATTTCTTTTGAATAGAAAGTAATGAAACTGTAACACCTCACTCGATTATAATTAGACTTTCGATTCACGATGATGATGGTTTCCTTTTTTGGATCCTTGGAGTCTTGATTCGGGCCTTAAATGTCAAGTGTTTTCGAGTGTTTTAAGGTTCTTCAATCATGTTGACATTCAAGCAATCGAAATAGAAGATTTGGCGAAAAAATTTGAAATCTTATAGTGTTACACGGTCGTGTAACAAACCATGTCTTATGACACGGTTATGAACCGTAAACTGTATTTTCAAAGTTAACAGAGGCAGATGATTACATGGTCCAAGACACGGTCGTGTCTTAGATCATGTAATGCATAAAACCGTGCCATTTCGTGCTTCTTACCAACTTGGCATTACACGGGTCGAGACACGATCGTGTCGTTGCCTCATGTCTTCCAAAAATTGGCCCAAAACCTAGTAAAACGGTGAGTTTTGGTGGGAGGATCTATATATACCCCTCCCACACCATTTTGGTCGGCCATTCACACTCCATTTCACTGTGCACCACTCAAAAACTCTCTTCTTTGCTCTCTTCCTTGCCTCTCCTTCAATTCATTAAAGTCTTTGAGATAAAATCTCTTTCTCAACTCATGTTTTGTTGTCTTTCCATATAGGATTATGGTTTAGGACATGTTTTTATGCAAGAGAAGGTGGTTTATATGTAGTGGTTTTGGTTAATGGATTTGGACGAATTTTGTGATGGTTGTATTTTGAGTTGGAACTTGGTTGAATATCATTAATAGGTTGAATGGAGGATGGATTTATGTAGAAAGATGATGATGGAAGTTAATTTGAAAATGAATGAATAGATTAAGTTTTGTTAGAAGAGGAAATTGACACATCTTTTAGAGCTGAATATGCATAAAACACTACTCAAAGCGTTAAAACACTTTTAGAGCTGAATATGCATAAAACACTACTCAAAGTGTTTTAAAGCGTTAAAACACTAGTCAAAGATTGTTAAGGAATCCTTTCAAGACCAAAAAATTGTTCAGATTCTCATACTAAAGCATCAACAATTTTTAGCATTAAATAAACATCTTGTTGCCTTATCGTTGTCAATCAAGCGAACAAAACATTCGGGTAGTACTACAATAAGAACTCTTAAAAAGAGTCCTCAATGAGGACTCGAGTTACTTTGATTGAATGAAAAGGTTGGTTGTTAGCCACTCTTTCTAGTTTTGTTGGAATAGAATAAGCGATAGTGGTAGTGTAAACTAATTTATTATTTGTATGGATAAAACATTCAAAAATAATATGCAAGAAATGAATTGGAAATTTTAATATTGTGACATTCAAAATGATCTACAAAAATAGTATGTAATATGAAGACATCAAATTTGGAAAATAAAAATACACCAAGGCATGGACATGGTTTTTCATAAGGAAAGGGACATAGCATTTGAAGAGAAGGGGGTTGCTACTTATAATGATAAGTTTGACTATTATTTTATTGAGATATGTTTGGATTACCCTCTAACCTTGATTATTCAAATTATCACCACTCTTAAATGTTATCTTTATAAGTGATTGTACTAACTAAATAGTGTTTTTTTATTGTTTCTTAATAGTTTTTTTATTCAAATTTTTATTTTTTAGCAAATAAAGTTCACTCAAGTTTAATATTCTTATTAGTTAATCAAAACATTTAATAACGATTGTGTAATTGTTTTTTATTGCAGAAATAGATTGTATAGATAAAAAAATAGAGAGATTGATACGTTTTTTTAATAGTTGAATATATATATAATAATAAATATACTTATAATATATTTATCAAACAAACACCATAAAAGTAAAACATTATTTGAGTATTTGGTAATGGTAGTGGTTATAACCGAAGCAATCCCTCAACCAATAAAAGTGTTGGCTAGATTCTAACACAAAAAATTCCAAATGATTATTTAGGCCTTGATTGATAAACCTAATTAGTGCAAACATATGAGACAGCGGTAGTTAATTAAAATGGATTTGCCATCTTTAAACTCTTCCTAACCTTCACCACCTGCGCCATAAAATGCCATTTGGTGATTAGGAAAAACAATTGATAAACGAGTAGTTAGTGAACCAGTTGGTGATTTGACCCTAAATTATTAAACATGATTTAATTAATTGATTTTTCCCTATACTTTAACAAGATAACAGTTTCTGTTATGACTAATTTGGATGCACTGAATTGATTCTAATTTATTGCCAACTTAATATATTTTTTATTTTTTTATAAGGAGATTCTCAAGAGTCTACATTGAAGAAATGTAAAAACTATGTATCGTTTATAAGTATATAACAAATTTGTATTTTTTTAACGTATTTCGATTTCTCAATAAATATATGTCCACGATCTCTACTAAAATAAGTATTACAATTTTTTGGCGAACAAAATTGTTAAAACCCTCTCAGTCTCACAAACGTAAAGCCCAAGTTACACTAATTAACTAACTCATGATTTGTGATACTAAAAACCTTGGACTTAAGGCCTATATATAGGGGAAAGACTCTCTCATTCCACACCTAAGCAATGTGAGACAAACACTTTCTCCAAAATCACTCCTAACTAATGTAAAATTTAGGGAATTATCCCAACAAATCCTCGCTCTACCCAAATCCCAACATATTTCAACAGTTTTAAAAAATCTGACTCTCTTTGCAGTCTTTGTCTTCTTTGTCCTATTGCTTTCATTATTAAGGGAACACACATCCAAATAATAAATATTTTTCCCTTACTTCCTTCCTTGCAATATTTATTTATAATCTCTGAAAACTTTGTAGAACTCTTTAGCACCAACATACTTGTACCCACGAGAAGTCAATTCACGCAAAGAAATTATGTTGGCTCTAGCACTAGGCACAAACTTCACATCACCAAGTGTTTTGACGATACCATTGTGGAGCTTTAGGCGAACTCTTCCAATGCTTTCAATCTTCAACTTCGACTTGCTCCCATCATGGATATAGCCAAAATTTTCATTTTTCTGCAAAGTGTCAAAAGAAGCTCAATCTCTACAAATATGCATGTCAGTAGCATAATCTAACAATTAACTAGAATGATCTTCAACAAGATCGTTAGCAACAATCAACAATACTTGACTATAATCTTCAACCAGATTAATGGAAGAATCACCAACTTTCTGCTTACCCTTCATCATCCTTTGTAGACTCTTCAAGTCTTGCTTAAATTGTGGACAATGAGATTGCATGTGACTGGTTTCTCCATAATAAAAGCACTCGACAGTACTCATATCTCTCGGTCGAGATCTGGATCTTCCACCACGATCATCCTTCCTGTAATTCCTCCCTCTTTCGTCGTTCTCTACAACTATGAGTAATTGAGGACCACCACCATCTTCTCTCATCATCCTCTCATTATCCTTCAAGATCGTAATCACATCATTCAATTGTAAAGTATTTTTTCTACTGACATCGTTTGCACCAACAGCTTGAAAGATTTAGACAACGATGCTATTAAAAGCAATGACTGCTATTCCTCCTTAATTTTGTCCCCCAAATTCAATAGATGACAACCCAATTGATTAAAATTGTTAATGTGGTCAAGAATATCATCTCCTTCATCCATTCTTAAAGTATACAAATCCATCTTCAAGCACAATCGGTTATTTAATGACTTCAATAAATATGTGCTCTCCAACTTCTTCCACAAAACTTTAGGAGATGTCTCCTTCAACATAATAATTTTAATTTGGAGAGCAAGTGCTAACTTAATAGTGCTGACAACATTCCTCCAGATCGTACTCAAACTCCAACTTTCATACCGCTAGGCTTTTCATCCTCCAATATGATGTCAAGACCTTATTGCACCAAGTAGTCTTAAATTATGCTCTACCATAGCGTGAAATTGCTCTTTTTATCAAATAATGAAACCTCATACTTCAATGTCGTAGTCGACATCTTCTCTGCAACTCTGTAACTTTGCTTCTACTCTTCCTCTATTCTCCTCTCTAGGACGAGCATGCCTCTCTGATACCATTTGTCGGGGCCCGAATACATACACACCCATAAAAGAAAACAAATAATAGACAAAAGAGAAGAGAACACCATAAATTTTTAATGTGGTTCAATCTCTCAATAGATCTATGTCCACAATCTCAACTAAAATAAGTATTACACTTATTTTGGACAAACAAAATTACTAAAACCCTCTCACTCTCACAAACCCAAAGCCTAAGTTATACCTTTAGTTAACTAGCCCATGATTTTGTGATACTAGACAATTTGGATTCAAGGTCTATTTATAGAGGAGGGAGCAATTTCTCATCGTAAACCTAAGCGATGTGGGACAAATATTTTCTCCAAAACCACTCCTAACCAATGAGGGATTTGAGGAGTTATCCCAACAAATTCCCTTATAGAGCATCTTTTAAAGTACCGTTAACCAAATTCAAGGTGATTCAAAATGGTGCTTAGAAATCCTCGGATGTCCAAATTTCGGTTTAGACGTGAATATTGGTATTGTAGTCTTTTTCCTTTATAAAGGAAATGAAGTTAATGGTAACGCTCTATTTAATTAAATATTGGACTTATAGCTTATTCTAACACTAAGAGGTCATGAATTCGATTTTAATGAGAGCAAATAAAATAATTTATAAAAACAATATTCTAATTAACTACTCTATTATGAAACCTTTAAATAAATCTCATTTTTTTAATCTTCATGAGTTGTAGTAAGGAGAACATAAATGGTTTAACTTTACACACAAAAAATCACATGAAGATAAGGCCCCACAAAACAAATGCCAAAAAGGTACAAAAATTGATGCCTGTATAATTAGACTATTTGAACTTACTTTATAACCTTTATATCTCACTCATATTATGCACAAAGCCTAATGTACTACTGAGAAACAAATCTTAGCATCATCAATCCACCGCATCATTCAATTTCAATCCAAGCCCTCATCTCCATTATTGCTAAAAAATGGAGAGAGACATCGGTCACCAACGACCGTCGTACTTTTCCGGCAGAGGATGCATGTCTCTGTCATGCCTTTCTGTTCAAGAAGAAATTGAGTACACAATTATTCATTGTTGTAGCGGAAGCAACAAAAATAGAAACAGAACAAGCCGAAGATGGCGAAATTATTTAAGAAGGTTAGTGAGAGATGGGAAGAGCAGTATCTATGGATCAAAGCCTTTGTCTTTGAATTATGATGCCGTTAGTTATTCACAAAACTTTGATGATGGTTGCCACTATGATGAAGAGTCTCGTTACTACCCAAAAGTGTTAAGAGACGTTAGATGGGTGGACTTACATGAGTAGAATATTATGTTTTGGGACTAAGATGTTAATTTCGCAGCTAAGTTTATATCTTTTTTTTTTCAAATTTTCGTCAATATTGTACTTCAATTTATGTTACTATGTTCTTCATTTGATTCTAGGGCTTGTAATAGATCTAGATTGTGAAAATTGTTACATTTCTGTCACATTTGAATCAGTTAATGTAGGATCTACATGTTGAAATGTCTAGCAGTAACAAGTTTGATCTGTCAAAGTTGGAGCACTTCTTCTGTTAGAGAAAAAGAATATAGTGTAGAGAGTAGCTTGGGATGGTACAGATCAAAATTAAAGAATATATAGGTCCACACAGCTAAATTATTTGCATTGGTGTTGCTAGCTTTAGGGCCTTTTGGTGGGTTCACTGACGCCCAAAATCAAAATCATCATAATTAAACACTTACTAATTAGCTTTTTTTGTTAATTAATTATCAAAACTGGCCCTTTTAGTTTTTCTTAAATTAATTAAATTAGTATTCTAATAGTTTATTTTGTCTGTGTTAATCGGGTTAAATGCTTACACGGTCACTCAACTACCAGGAAATATTCAGTAAAGTCACTAAAGTGATTTTTTTTTCAAGAAGATCACTGAACTAATTTTTTTGGTTCAGCAAAGTCACTCAAAACAGAGCTGATCAGAAACAACAAAAACCAAAAATAGAGCAATCCAAGCATAAAATCAAATAGAACAAAAACTCAATCAATTCTGATTATTTTGCTTCCTTAACAAATCGAAATTGCGAACAAGCAGCAACAAATCACACACACACACACACACACACACACACACACACACACATATATATATATATATATATAAGATACTTGTTGAACTCAACAAGGAAAAAATCAACATATTTTCTTCAGATTTCATAATTTACATTCTCCCAACGAACCTTGTATATAGATCACAAAACAACAAGGTCTTACCGGACATGTTTATATCCTGTTTGAAACTTGTTTATAATTTATTTAAAATCTGTTTATTTTTCGGACTAGTTTAAAGTTTGCTTATATGTTGTTTCTTGTTTAAAACTTATTTAGAATTTAATTTAAATCTGTTTATTTTTTTTACTTGTTTAAAACTTTTTTGTATGTTATTTATATGTTGTTTATGTATTGTTTCTTGTTTAAAACTTGTTTATATGTTGTTTCTTATTTAAAACTTCTTTAGAATTTGATAAAATCTCTTCATTTTTTTGGACTTGTTTAAAACTTGTTTTTATGTTGTTTACATGTTATTTGTATGTTTTTTATATGTTGAAAATAACATATAAACAAGGTACCAACAACAAATCAATAATATATAAAAATTCAGATTTGTTTATTTATAAACAACATTCTCTCTCTTCTGTCTAACTCACTTGCGACTTCTCTCTTGCTTTCTCTCTCCCTCAATCTTTGCCAACACTTTTGCTCCTCTTTCCACCACTGCCATAGCCGGTGGTGTTGCTTCCTTCTCCGCCTTCACTTCTCCTTCTTTTTTCTCTGCTTTCTTCTTACTGTTGTTATCTTTCTTATCATCCTTTTTATCTTATTTTTTGCCTCTTTTCAACATTGGGTGCCTTCTTAGAAACAACAATACTCTTCATCTTTGTGGCCAAAATCTCATTATCAATGTCAATGGAGGACTAACGAAGATACTTCAACCTAATCGGGGTAACCACATGCTCATCGAATTCCAGAGCATTAGATCTAGACTTCACCATCTAAAATAATTTTTAAAAAGTTAAAATAATCATTAAACAAGATAAATAAAATGAAAAGAAAACGAAGAACAATAAGCGAAACAAAGAATCACACCGTAACAAAGCAAGGAAAAAGAGTGTGAATGGAAAACGGAACGAAAACGCAAGAACAACAGAGAAAAGAGTGAATAGATAAAAAGAGAAGGACAAAAGAAACAACAAGCATGGAACAATAAGAGGAAAAGGGTAAAATAGGAAAGAGGAGAAAAAACTGAACAAAATAATAATTACTGTCACAAAACACTCAAAAAATGACATGCAACACAAGTGAAAAACGACTCTGCATTTTTAAAAAGTAACATCGTGAGTCAAAGATTTCAAATTGTAAAAAACAAAATACGGAATTTTTGATATATAAAATATAAGTACACTATGCCGAATAAATATTAAAAAGTATAGGTGTTGGCGGCGTAATTCCCACCAGATTAAGCGTACCGTTGCATTGGATGGACATGTACTGTCTTGCTCATCAACCGGCGTATACTACTGTCAGTTTGAGGAGCTACAAATATAGGGGGAATTACTCAGAAGCCTCTAAGTTAGAATGTAAATATCCTATTTGATCCCTTAGTTGCTGAAACTAACCTATTTAGCCCTTCAGTTTAAGTTCTGTAGGTGATACGCAGGCATGGCATCGTTAAGTCAGATTAAAGTTTTTAAATCAGCCATCTTCCTCTGTCACATCCTCAACCTCATTGCATATATCATTGTTCATATTCATGATAACTCATTATATGCATTTACATATATTGGCATTATTTGCAAATATTACATTGAAAAAAAAAAGAGAGAATTAAATAAAAACGATGCTAATAGAAATAGTACGATTAGAGTATTAAACGGTAAGTCGATAATGCATATAAATACGGTAAGTGCTATTACAAGTACAATGGGATCATAATATAATTTTTGTAAAATTTTATTAAATAGATTAAAAGCAAAGGTTTAAGGATTTAAATGATATAAGATGTTACATGAAGGAGTTGACATAAGGTTAAAGTTGAACAGAATGTAAGTTTAAGGACTAAATTAAAAAATAAAGAAATTGAACCAATAAAAACAAACCAAACCGACCTAACTCTGCTTGGATCAAATAAATACCTTAGAATAATCCCATTCTGTTCAGAACCTTCACATTTACCAACAAAAACTCGAAGAGAAGAGAAGAGATTAAGAAGAAAA
>CAODLS010226938.1:0-12340 GCA_948243855.1 Flueggea neowawraea | reverse complement strand
GAGAACTCTTTAATGAATCTTCTATAGAAACCTGCATGACCTACAAAACTTCTAATAGCCTTAACCGAAGTGGGATGGGGCAGTTTTTCAATAATTTCAATCTTTTCTTTGTCTATCTCAATTCCCTTATGAGAAATTATGTGCCCTAACACTATCCCTTCTTGTATCATAAAATGACATTTTTCCAAATTTAAAACAAGATTGGTCTCTTCACACCTTTGCAAAACACATTTAAAATTGTGAAGGCATAAATTAAAAGAATCACAAAAAACAAAAAAGTCATCCATAAATACCTTTATGATGTCTTCGACCAAGTCGTCGAAGATAGCCATCATGCACCTCTGAAAGGTCGTAGGTGCATTGCAAAGTCCAAAGGGCATCCTTCTCTAGGCATATGTGACATATGGGCACGTGAAAGTGGTATTTTCTTGGTCCTCTGGTGCAATAGGAATTTGAAAATACCCTAAGAGACCATCCAAGAAATAGTAATACATATGCCCTGCCAGACGCTCGAGCATCTGATTAACAAAGGTAAGAGGAAAATGATCCTTTCGAGTGGCATCATTAAGCTTCCTGTAGTCAATACATACTCTCCACCCAATGACTGCCCTTGTTGGGATCAACTCATTCTTCTCATTCTGTACTACAGTCATACCCTCTTTCTTTGGCACCACCTGAACAAGGCTAACCTATGAACTGTCAGAGATTGGGTAAATAACCCCTGCATGGAGAAGCTTAATCACCTCAGCTTTCACAACTTCTTTCATGTTCTGATTAAGCCTTGTCTGAGGTTGCACTACTGATTTAGACCCATCCTCCATCAAGATTTTGTGAGTACAAAAGGAGGGTTTATTCCTCTTATGTCATAAATTTTCTAAGCAAAGGCCCTTCTGTGCTATTTGAGCACCTCAAGAAGTTTCTCCTTCTATTCCATTTGTAAATTGGATGCAATGATAACCAGTAGTTTTGAATTTTTCTCAAGAAATGCATACTCAAGATACTCTGGTAACATTTTTAGCTCCAAAGTAGGTGGATCTTCAATGGAGGGTTTCAATCTCATTATCTTACTTCTATCGATTTGTTCAAAGTTTTTGTTCTTCTTCATGAATTCGGCTGCTTCCAAGTGTGCCACTTGCTCAATTGATTCTTCCTCACCTTGTGCAATGGTAAACTCCAATGGATCATCACAAACAATGTCCTGCATGGATTCTGACACCGCAACATCAATAACACCAATAACATAACAAGTCTCATCTTGGTCAAGATTTTTTCTCATGGAATTAGATACATAATAAGTGACTTCTTGATCCCCAAACCTAAGAATTAATTTACCACTACCGACATCAATAATGGCCTTAGCAGTTGCTAAGAATGCTCTTCCTAGGATTAAAGGTACTTCTCTATCTTCATCCATGTCAAGAATCACAAAATCTACTGGAAATATGAATTTATACACCTTAACCAACACATCTTCAATTACACCTCTAGAATATTTTATAGACCTATCGGCTAATTGTAAACTCATTATGGTTGGTTTAGGTTCACCCAGTTCCAATTGCTTAAACATTTATAAGGCACTAAATTTATACTTGCATCTAAATCAGCTAATGCCTTTTCAATAGATAAACTACCAAAAGTACAAGGGACAGTAAAACTCCCTGGATCTTGTAATTTTTGTGGTAGCTTATTTTACATAATGGCAGAACATTCTTCATTCAATGGCACGATAGACAACTCCTCCCACTTCCTCTTGTTAGAAAGCAATTCCTTCAAATTCTCATTGATCAAAGCATTATTTTCACATTTCAAAGAAATTTTCTCATTGTTCAAAGCATTAATTTTGGCATTAAGCTCATTAACACATTTTTTCAAAGCAACATACTTAACACCAAGCTGTTGAAACTCATCATGCAATTCATTAAAACATCACTCGATTCATCAAATGAGTAGTTTGTGTTTACCTTATTGTCACTTACTTCTTCATCTTCAAAGGTCATTGAAGATGAAAAAGAGGTGGAAGAAATTGTAACCTTATGTCTAGTGGCCATTGAAGATGAAGAAGCAAGTGACAATGAGATAAACACAAACTACTCTTTTAATGAATTGTGTGATGCTTTTATTGAATTGCATGATGAGTTTCAAAAGCTTAGTGTTAATTATGTTGCTTTGAAAAAAAGTGTTTTAATGAGCTTAATGCCAAAAATCAATGTTTTGAGCAATGAGAAGAGTTCTTTGAAACATGAAAGCGATGATTTGATCAATGAGAATTTGATTTTAAAAAAGGAAGTTGACAAGTTTTCAAACATTGCCGTTAAACTCACAAATGGAAAAGAAAACTTAGAAAAACTTCTTAGTTATCAAAGACATCTTTGTCCAAGTAGGGGTTAGGCTACAATGTTTTCTCTTCTAGCAAAAATCCCAAAACCGTTTTTGTAAAACAAGGCACTCTTTTGAAAAATGAATGCAATTGTTGTGGTCGATATGGACATATTTCTTATACTTGTCATTTGAGGTTACATAGGAATGTTGGGATTAAAAAGTTTTGAGTTTCAAAAAGAACAATCCTACCCAACTTAGTCAAGACTAACCTATAATGACCCAAGAAAATTTGGGTACCAATGTCAAAATTTTGATATGTCTTTATATGTATGCTTGAGAGATAAGACCAAGAAAAATGTGTTGTACTTGGTGGTAAATGCTCTATCACATGATCAGGGATGAATCTAAGTTCACTCAACTAATGCAAAGAAATGGTGGCTATGTCACATTTGGTGATAATGCAAGAGGTAAAATAGTTGGTGAAGGTAAGGTTGGTAAGGGTCCCAATCCTACTATTGATAATGTGTTGCTTGTTAGTGGTTTGAAGCATAATTTGTTGAGCATTAGTTAATTTTGTGATAGGAATTGCAAAGTAGTTTTTGAGGCTTATAGATTCATTTTTAATGTTGTTGATGGAAATGTGTTATTTATTGGTAGTAGGCATAGGAATATATATGTTGTTGACTTGTTGGATTTCAATGCCTTTAATGAAAAATGCTTTATGATTGTGAATGATGATACTTGGTTATGGGATAGAAGACTAGGCAATGCAAACATGCTTACTATTCAAAACTTTGCAAAAAGGATGTAGTCAAAGGTTTGCCAAAACTCAAATTTGAAAAAGATTTGACTTGTGATGCATATGTTAAAGAAAAACATTCAAAATCATATTTTTCATAGCAAAAACATGATTTCAACCACAAAACCATAGGAATGGTTGCATATGGACTTATTTGGTCCTAGTACTACTTTGAGTCTTGGTGGGAAACAATATTATTTTGTCATTGTTGATGAATTTTCAAGGTTTACATGGTTTTCTTTCTTACATATAAAAATGAGGCTTTTCATTCATTTATATCATACAGCAAGGGAGTCCAAAATGAAAAAAAAAGGATATCTATCATTAGCATTAGGAGTGATAGAAGGGGCAAGTTTACATGTGAGCCATTTGAATCCTATTTTGAAGATTATGCGATAAGTTATAAATTTTCTCTCCAAAGACCCCTCAACAAAATGGTGTTGTTGAGAGAAACAATAGGACTTTGCAAGAAATCGTTAGGACCATGCTTCGTGACAATGACCTTCCTAAATATTTTTGGGTACCGATTTGCTATATAGTGAATAGGCACATATTCAATCCATACTCAAAAACACCCCTTATGAGGTGTGGAAAGGTAGGAACCCCAACATAGCATATTTTCATGCATTTAGATGCAAGTCTTTCTTTCACAACAATGGAAAAGAAGTCGTAAGAAAGTTTGATGCTAAATCCGATGAGGGCATTTGCCATGGATATTCCTCCACTAGTAAAGCATTTAGAGTTATAACAAAAGTTGAAAACAGGTTGAGGAATCCATACATGTCATATTTGATGAGACTGACCATTTTGTTACAAGAGATGATAATGATGTGAGCATAGGTATTAGAGACAAACTAGAAGAGCTTAGCATCAATGAAAAAGATGGTGGAGCTTCAAATGAAAAACCTCCTAAGGTTAGTCAAAGAATCCAGAAAAGAAAGAACTTCTAAAGGAGTGAAAGTTTGCAAAGTATCATCGGTGACACTTATAAGGGGTAACTACTCATTCTTCCTTGCATCAGCATCAAATTATGCATTTGTCTTTTAAATAGTACCTAAGAACATTAATGAGACTTTGAATGATGAATATAAGCTTCATCCACCCAAGCCAAATCGAATCAATTTGAGAGAAACGATGTGTGTGAATTAGTCCTTAGACCAATTGATTGCAATGACATTGGTACTAAGTGGGTGCATAGAAATAAAGAGGTTGAGTTCAGAAACGCTACCAAAAAAAAGTCTAAAATAGTTGTCCAATGGTAAATTCAAGAGGAAGGCATTGATTTTAAAGATTTTTTGCACCAGTAGCTAGATTAGAGACTATTAGAATTATGTGTGCATATGCATGTTTTAAGGATTTCAAGCTTTTCAAATGGATGTCAAAAGTGATTTTCTAAATGGTTTCTGGAAAGAGGATGTTTATGTTAAGCAACCTTTTGGTTTTGTTGATCCTCATTTTCTAAATCATGTTTTCAAATTGAAAAAGGCTCTCTATGGTTTGAAACAAGCTTTTAGAGTTTGGTATGAAAGATTGAACCAATATCTTTTAGAAAATGATTTTTCAAAAGAGAAGGTTGACAACACTTTATTTTTCAAAACCTAAAATTCTGATTTTCTTTTGGTATAAGTGTATGCAAATGATATTATATTTGGTTATGCTAGTGATTCTTTGTGTGATGAGTTTGCTAAGTTTATGCAAAAGGTGTTTGAGATAAGCATGATGGGGGAGTTGAACTGCTTCCTTGGATTGCAAATCAAGCAAATGAAGAATGACATCTTCATCAATCAAGGTAAATATGTTATTGATTTGTTAAAGAAGTATGGTATGGAGAATACCAAGTCAATTCCAACTCCTATGAGCACTCATACAAAACTCACCAAAGATGAGGATGGTAAATATGTAGATGAAAAACTTTATAGAGGTATGATCGGATATTTTCTTTATCTTACTGCTAGTAAACCTTATATAATGTTTAGTGTATGCTTGTGTGCTCACTTTCAATCATGTCCTGAGGAATCGCATTTAAAAGCTGCCAAAAGAATTTTTAGGTACTTGATTGGTAATAAGAATGTTGGACTATAGTATCCCAAGAATGATGTCTTTGATCTTTTTGGCTATAGTGATGCGGATCATGCCGAAAGCCAACTTGATAGGAAAAGTACATCGAGAATATGTCAATTCTTAGGAAGTGCACTTGTGTCTTGGTTGTCAAAGAAACAAAATTGTGTAGCATTATCAACTCCAGAATCCGAATATGTACCGGTGGGTAGTTGTGTAGCATAAATTTTGTGAATTATGCAATTACTGTTAGATTTTGGAATCAAGTTTTCAAAAATCCCTATCAAATGTGATAATACAAGTGCCATAAATATTTGTAAAAATCCTGTTCAACATTTTAGAACCAATCATATTGACATCAAGCACTATTTTATTTGTATGCACTCAAGGGTGACATTGAACTTGGATTTGTGTGTACAAATGATTAGGTTGCTGATATTTTTACAAAATCCCTTGATGAAATTTTTTTGTTTCAATTTGTAGGTGCATCGGTATGTGTGACTTGAATGAATTTTATGATATGTGTTTATACTTGTTGCATTCATGCATAATCATTCATTCATATTCAGTAAAATTATCTATGTGGTAAAAATTGTGAAGTCCGAAGGGTTTGGTATAGAAAGAATGCAGAAAACTGGTTTCAGGATGCCTTCTGCATGTAGATTTTGTGTTAAGTGCGTAAGTGCTTAGGCTTGCATAGTGATTTCTCTCGAGTTGTTAATTGCACACGTAAAGGAGGAGTTAAGTGCGTAAGCAACTAAGATCAAATGGATGTTCTTGATAATTGTTTATGTTTGAGGAAAAATTGTGGTCTCGTTTCATAGGTGGACTCGCATTCATATGCAGGACTCGCGTATTCTTGATAATTGTTTGTGTTCGAGGAAAAATTGTGCATGTAAGGAAATCAGTTAAGTTGGGTCATTGTTCATGTTTAAAAAGGATGGTGCTCCCTACCACAAAATTGCGTACATAAGTACTTCTTTGCACATGTAAAGTTTTGATGATGTATGGGAAGTTAGGCTCATAAAGTGGTGTGAGTATGTAAATTTTAGTGGTTTTAAGGTCGTCACACAATAGAACAACCTTCCTTTCGTTACATATGTGAGTCTTGTGTTACGCATGTAACACGTGTCATCATTCAAATTTAAACCCATAACTCGTTTCTCCCTCCTCACTTTACTCAAAAACTACAAAACTTGATAGTTTCTCTCACCGACCACAGCTCTCATTCCCGACCTCATTTCTCAAAATCGGCCTCACCTAACCCTGTCTAACCTATTTTCAACCTCAACCCACACAACCCAACTAAATTTCTCAACCCATTTCAGTTTCTATTGTGTGACACTTAGTCTTAGGGTTCCATACGTAACCCTAGCAACTGTTTTTGGTGGTTTCAGTTGATCTGAGTGGTTTCGTTGGTTGATTTGAGTGTATTTAAATTTGGAGATCAATGGCAAGAATTTGAAGAGAGATCGAAAAGGAAAAAACATCCAGTTGTGTTGGAACATGGAGAATTGTTTCGTCCACCAAAGAATCCTTGAACAACTTGTACACAAATCTCAAGCACATCAACCCTGACGTGCTACTGAATCTTCAGGTAATGAACAACTTGAACCCTCTCTTAGAGTTGAAAGGACTAGGGTTAATATTGCTACTGAATCAGAATTTGATAAAAGCAAGTTTTTGAGTCTTGAAGCTCAAAAGGTTTACAATTCTATTATTGTTAATGAGGTGTTAGCGGATAGCTGAGTATTTGATTTCAAATCATTGAATGAATGTGGTTTATTGATTGAGGAAGATTTTAGGAAGTTTAGTCTTGCAAAATTTGTCTCGGAATGCGGTGATGTTCACATTGAGTTGGTGAAACAATTTTGTGTAAATTTGACTAAATGGATGGGAGATGATGATGCGGAGGAATAATTGGGAGACGTAGGTTTGAAATATTTGGTAAATGAAACAAAAATTAAGATTACGGAGGATTTATTGAATAATTTGTTTGATTTGCCACATATAGGATGTGTCTGCAAATAAATGAGTTTGGGACTAATCATGTCTTGAAGGATGCAAATGCAAAAGATTGGATGAAAATCAACTTTAAAGTGGTCGAAATAGATGCTGGGATTTTCAACCAAAATGATTTTGGTGTGAAATGGAGAATGGTCCATTTGGCTTTCACAAAATGTCTCCAACTTAAAACCCACACCCAAACTCCATTTACTTACCAAGACATGGAGATGGTGTATATGTTAATGAATGGTCGAGCTACGAACTTTGCTACAGTGGTTGTGGATTGGATGGAGAAAAGAGTGACTACAATGCACAACCCAATGTACGCCAAAAAGGAAAGGCAAAGGAAAGAGGGAAAACCTTTCGGACCTCACTTGACAAACATTTTCAACATTTTGGTGCAAGTTTTGATGGGTTTAAGGCAACAAAGGTTCCTATTGGCAAACAAGTTCGAAGAGAATCATTGAAGAACATGAAGATTTATCAAACCAAGAATCGAGGGTATGTGTATTGGCCATACTTGAAAGATGAAGATGAAATATTTTATGATGATGATAAGGACAAGAAACAGTTGATGGAAGAGACAATTTTCATGAGAAAGGAATTGGTTCGAAAGAAAAAGGTTGCTAGTACTCAAACTATTTTGGAATCAACGCTCTCCACCTCGGCTAGTAAGCCAAGTGGATTGGATAAATTGGACATGGAAGTGAGGGATTTAAAGCATTTAATGATGTTGACTTTTAAGTCTTTGGAGTTGGTGAAGATCGGGAGACTAATTGAGGAGATTGACGATCCAATACTACCATCTATTGCCGATATGGACAGAACATCGCATTTTGCACTTTGCATCTTGTCTTGTAATATGTATTTGTGTTATGAACTCAGTTTGTATTTATTATTTTAAATCCCAGTTATGACTTGAACTCTCTTTATATTTTATGAGTGAAATTGCATTGATTTTCTCCTCTTAATGGCTTATTGATTGATTCTTTATTGGGCTTGTTGAATTGTGCTATCCCCATTTATTTTTAATAATGACAAAAGGTTGAGTAAGGCTTGAGTTTGCATGATTATTGATGTTTATATTTTGCGTGTTAATTTGAGTTTGCATGATGATTGACATTTATAGTTTGCTTGGTAATTGAGTTATATAAATAGCAACTTTTGCTTCTACCTGAAAACGACAAGGTTAAAACCCTTGATCATAATGCATATTTTTTGTGCGTGTGAAAATTTTTTAGAGGCATAAATTGAGGGCAAGTGCAAACTCATTTATGTTTTGTTATCATCAAAAATTAGGATATTGTTGAACCACTTTGGTCAACTTGTAATTGTTTGAATTTGATACTACTTTATAACATTCATAAACATACAAAGCAGCAAAAATAATAAAAAAAATTAGATCTAGAATTCTATTAAGGATCTATGCACATCAACATACACGATTAGAGTTAGTAGATCTACCTTAGATCCAAAGCTTGAATGTTTGATCGTATGAGGTGTTGGTGTAGCTTTTAGTATTCAAAACCTGAACCACCTTTTGTCTTCACATTGTCTTTACACGAACGTGTCTAGATGTATCCACACAAAAGACCTTTCTTCGGATTGGTGGAGTGTACTAACACCCTTTTAGAATCTCTATTCTCTACCACGATCATACCAAAGTTGGTTTTGTACTTCATTTTTGAATTCCTTGAACTTTTCAAAAGATTCAAATTTGTGTCTCATAAGATAGACAAATCCATACCTACTGAAATAATCAGTGAAGATAATGAAGTACAAGTAACCACCTTTAGCACTTGAACTAAAAGGTCTGCATACATCAGTATGTGTTAGGCCTAATAGATCATTGGCCCTTTCACCTTTGTATGTAAAAGGACTCTTCATTATTTTGCCTAACAAGCCAGATTCACATGTATCAAATGATTCAAAATCGAATGATGTAAAAACTCAGGTTTGGTCCTAATATGAAGAATGCAATGGCACTTCCAAGAGGGGGTGAATTGGATTTTTTAGCAAGTTAAAAAATTTGTTGAAAATTCTTTGCAAACTAAAGTAAATAACAAAGTTCTTTTAAATCGAAATCAAAGTCAAATGCAGAAGCTTTCAAGATCCAATCCACTCACTCAATAATAAATCAAATGCAAATGTAAATCAAATAAAAAAAATAAAGGAGAGTAAGTGAGAGAGAAATCAAAGCTTGATTTTTATAGTGGTTCTGTCATCTTGACCTACATCCACTCCTCTAGATTCATTAGAGAGTTCAATCAACTATCTCCTCACTTCTCGGTGGAGGAAAACCATTTAAAACAGCTTATTTTTGCGGGATATACAAGCAAACCGTAACACCTTGTTTTTGTGGGCTCTACAAGAAAACCGTTCACCTAGTTTTTACGGGCTGAACTAGAAAACCATTACCACTTGTTTTCAGGACAAAACAAGAAAACTACACCTCTAGTTTTTGTGGGATCTACTAGAAAACCGTTCACTAGTTTTTCCGGGATCAACTAGGAAACTGATCACCTAGTTTTACGGGCTAAACTAGAAAATTGTAACCACCTATTTTCAGGACAAAACAAGAAAACCACACCTCTAGTTTTCTAAGCTCACTAGAAAAACCTTTTCACCCGAAGCAAACAACCTTGCTTGTTACAATTTAACCCAAAGATATTGCAAACTGTAAGCTCACTCAAACTTAGAAATATATGTAAGTATAATAGCTCAAATGTGTTATAAAGGTAGAGAAAAGAGATAGGGTGAATAACAATTCTTAGAAATGGTATCTCTTACTTCTCTTCTGTTCTGGGATGTCTATTTATAGCCACTTGAAGAAATATAGCCATTGGAGCATCGAAGTAGCCGTTGTAAGATCAAACAAATTTTGCTCAATAATGACATCATCCCTTACTACGTGCGTAGCCACCATCTACGTGCGTAGTACTTCATTCCATGTGGGTTCTATGTGTATAGTGCCACCCTTTACGTGTATTGCCTTGATATCCAGAATGTGTGATTTTCACCCAGTGGCTTGCTAGGTGCGTTGCACTTTTGTTCTGTGTACGTAGACGTCTAATCAAAGTCTGCACCTTTGATTTTGCATGTGATTTGTGTCAGGGAATGTCAGATACATTCAAATTCAAATTCCCAATGAGCATCTTGATTTTGCCAGCTAGTCCAGCTCTCCTCATTTGACACTTTTGAATTTTCATGCTTTGTGCGTTAGTCACTATTCTGATATTCTCTGAATTCATGTCAAAAAATATTCCCTTTTTGAGGTTCTGACTTGCTGCAACAGATTTTGTCTTTATTTCAGTCAGGCTTCATCTACATGCGTTGTTCCTTTACTGTGTGCGTTGATCTCGAGTTATGCGTGCGTAGCATTTCTCCTCATCAGTCTGAATCTTCGTCAACGTGCGTTGTACCATATGCAGTGTGCGTAGATGTGTATAAGTTAGATCCAGTAGCATCAGCTTCTCATCTATGTGCGTTGTAGGCTCTGCTGTGTGCGTAGAAGTGTATAAGTTAGATCCAGTAGCATCAGCTTCTCATCTATGTGTATTGTAGGCTCTACTTTGTGCGTAGAAGCCTGTTACACATGCATTGATGTGCTTTGATGACTCATAAGATACTTTGTAGTTAAATATCAGCAAGTCTGCAACTTTGCATCTCTTTCATGGATGTTTTGCTTTCATCATCATCAAAACTGAACTCAACAAATGAGTCAAGTAATCCTTCTTTATGGAGTTTTGAGATGCATTTCTCACTTGCATGGTCCAAATGACAATGCCAAAAGTAGGTTTGGTTCAAATCATTTGATTTTAACTTTTTATTAATGTTATAGATGTGCTTGCTTTGTTCTAAGTTTAAAACATAGAAACCAAATGATAGGATAGCAATACCATAAAAAATGTCCCCATGATGGATGGAAAGATTATTATTCTTAATAATAAAATAAAATCCATCATTGTATAAACAAGAAACAGAAATAATGTTCTTACTCATAGTAGTAACATAATAACAATTTGACAATTGTAAAACAAGCCCACTAGGCAAAGTCAAATAATAAGTTCCTACGGCTAATGCAAAAACTCTTGCTCTATTGCCCACTCGTAGGTCTACTTCGCCTTTCATCAATGTTATACTATTTCTCAACCCCTTTGAGCTCCACATCCAGTATCAAATACCCATGAGGATTTAGTAGACATATCGATTCTATAACAAAAGCACCTGAAGTAGAAGTCTCACTTCCCTTCTTCTTTAGCTCTTCTAAGCAGAGTTTGCAATTTTTGCTTCCAATTTCCAGTCTAATGGCAATGAAAACAAACTCTCTCTTTTGGTTCAGTTATCTTTGGCTTAGGCTTGGACTAGGATTTCTCTTTGCCCTTCCCAACACCCTTTAGCCTTGCCTTTGCCCTTTCCCTTTTGAACCACAAGAACATCATTAGTCTTTGGTTGTCAAGAAAATTTCTTGACGGACTTGCTCTTGGAACATTTCCTTGATTGCCTCATCATGTCAATTGCCTCCATAGCTTCGAATTAAATTCGTGACCATAGTAGCAAGCACAATTCATGTGACAACCGTCGAGTCATTTTTATGCTTCTCATAAGCATCCTTTTGTGCTTGAGGGCCGTTTAGTGGGTTCGTTGGGAATTTTTGTATCTAGGACATGCCTCTTCCTTTATTTCTTAAGAACAATTCTTAAGTTTTGAGATCAATCAAGAAAGTTAGTCCCAACCAATTTTATCCTTCTCAAAGATCTATCATAATGTAAAGTTTAATGTGTTGTTGTTTGTTGCCATTGTATCTACTTAAATAATATGCAAAGTCGTAATAAGATGTCTTCAAAAAGCTCCCACTAAATTTAACATCCCTAAAGTTAAAACATGTAGTGGGTACAAGATCCATATTTCACTCAAAGTTAACTTAGTTGAGCTAGTCCTTAACTTTAGCTATTTAGGTAGAAACTTTTTTCAATTATATCATATATAATTCTTGTATTTCTAGGAATTTTGACATTTCATGTCCCGACATTTAAATCCCTTTCTATGCCCTAGGCCCAAAACCGTTTTGATATCCATTTTAAGTCAAACCATAACCAAAATGTAGATAACTGTTATCTACCTATTGCCTTACTAAGGTAACCGGGTGCACCCTAC
>CAODLS010226924.1:0-14185 GCA_948243855.1 Flueggea neowawraea | reverse complement strand
CCTTTTCACTTTGCATCATTTCTCCATCATTTCCAACTCATTTTCTCCACTTTATTTCATCCTACAAATATTACAAACATTATATAAATTTCACCATAAAAATATGATTAATAGGATGAAAATACAAAAATTCTTGCTTGAATTAATATGTAAATTTAGGATACATCAACAAGCCTAAGTGATGAATCGAGAGATGAAGCTTGGGTTAGATTTACAAGCATAAAACTTGTTGAGTGCTAGAGTAGACATACTTAGTGCCTTCAAGGTATTAGATTAAATTCCTCAAAATGACTTAATGGGCCTAGGTGGACTAGGTGAGGCTGAAAGGACCCTTCTAGGCAATTGTAGGTACGACTCGAGTGACCTCGAAAGAGGCCTTGGGTTAGTCTCGTGGAGAGAATATTCAATCTCAAATACCCATTTCATTTATTTGGTAAAAAGGAAGTTTTTGCTTGCATCTTAATTATTCAAATGCTTTTATTTATTTTTTTATTGCATTTTATGTTTTTAAAATCAAACCCAATTCAACTCAAAATCTCGATTTTATTGCTTTCCTTTATTTATGATCACTAACTAGTACTCGTTCCCTTGGATTCGGTAACCCTAGAAATACTCCCAAGGTAAAACTACATCAATTCTAGTACGATTACTAGACTCCGATCATTAATCATCATATCATCTGAGTTATTCAATCCAGTCATCTTTTAAAATAGTAACACGTAATCATTTGTCAACATTTGAATATAGTGATGATGGGTGTCGAATTCAACAAATTATTTCCTACTCAAAACAAAGATTTGTAATAAATGGTGAGTAGATCAAGTCCACAAAGACCAATAAAAACTTATCTATTTGCAAGTAGATGAATAAAAATTAAAAACACTAAATCGAATTTATGAAAACTGTTTAAGTAAACGATTGCAGTAAAGAAGGAAATTAAAATGCAAAGCAAGTAAGAAGAAAACTCAATATGTATAAAAACCTAGCCACGGTACTTCTCCACTTAATTCAACAAATTTATCATCGACGCTAAAGATAATTTCTAAACCATTTGAATACGTTAGTTATAGTTATCAATGACGCAATCAAACAACTAATCTCTACTTATTGCGTCAATAACTTCAGAACGCTCTACTACTAATAAACAATCTCTGGGACACCCAGTAGGTTTAATCTACTAACAGCATTAAAAATTGAAGAGACCTCACGCTAGCCAACAAATTTGAAAAGCTCAGTTCATTTAGACTTGATTGTTTAATTCCATAACATATGAAAATGCACAACTACAAACAACTATGTTAATTTTTCTATTGATGTTAGAAACTAACAAGTCATTTGCATTCCCCACTAGTAGTTTGTTATCATGTTAATCGGTCAATCGATCGTATATGAGTCAATCAACACAACAATAATAAAGTCAAAGTAAGCAGATGAATTAAACAAATACCCAAATAAAAGAAGAACAAATAGCCTAAAAGTCTCACAAGTCTTTATGATTAAACTTTGAGAGTACTCAACTAAAAAAAAAAATTAACAATATATGTTCAGGATGAAAAAACGCAGAAACAAAGAAAACTAAAAATGGCTAGAATGCGTAGGGAGAGCCGTAAAATACAAGTTGTAGGTATTTATATCAAATACCTAACGACGCATTTTGTGAAAAATAATTCAACGACCTTATATGTGAAAAATCCTTGTATGTGAAAAATTCAGGGACCACATACGTAAAAAATCCTTATATGTAGCTCTAACACATAGGAATTGATCACCAACAATATGTTGGTCAATTGGTTATATTATTTGTCAAAAATTAAGATATAAATATATGAAAAAAATATAACCATTGAAAAAAAAATCATTAATATTCTAAATTAGTTGGTCATTAATTAGGCTAATTAAGGACAGTCAACAATAATTTCTCGCAGATATTACATATAAGCACATACATAATTAAACATTAAAAAAAGAACATATGTTTAAGACGTACCACATGATGATAATGTAAAATTCCACAATAATGTCTTGCATCAAGCTAAATGAATCTAATCCAAAACAAAAATCTGATTTGTGTTATTTATAAATTTAATTCCTCACATATGAAATGGATTAGGTAAGGAGAAAAGATCAATCCCATCACTCCCACTAAACTACCACCTACACTCCGAACGCTACGGCCACATGTCCCAA
Source organism: Flueggea neowawraea (assembly GCA_948243855.1). NCBI lineage: Eukaryota > Viridiplantae > Streptophyta > Magnoliopsida > Malpighiales > Phyllanthaceae > Flueggea > Flueggea neowawraea. The sequence goes on along the minus strand of CAODLS010226924.1, from coordinate 11,998 downwards.
ATTTTGACTTGAAGAAGTTGTCTCGTAGTGACTCAGTCTCCGACCAGAACCACCACCACCCACTCAGACCAGACCCAGTTAACTCAACTGTAAGACAAAGAATTCCACATGAAAGTAAATTAGGTGCATGCATGACATGGTGCCCTCAAAGCCTGGATAGCTATCAATAATGCTTTCACTCTAAGCAAAGTTACAATTAGACTATAATTTAATCTTCAACTAATAAAAGTTTAAAACAAATATTCTATGATAATTCTGATAGTTCAGATGAAATTGAGAGAACTTCAAGGCTGTAATTCTTGTTCTCATTCAATAATAAAATATATGTACAGAGGATGATTTATACAACACAGAGGTGTGTATCAACACCATGCTAATAATAGAAATTCTAGCTACAAATTAGGGATCTAATAGACTACATATTAGGAAGCTAAATATTGTATAATTTGTACAGAGATATTTCAACACTCCCCCTCAAGTTGGTGCATAGATATCATGTATGCCCAACTTGTCAATCCATTTTAAGAAAGACTGAGGTGACACAACTTTTTTAGCATATCTGCAATCTAATCTTCAGACTGAATTTTTGGCAACTCCACAATTTTGTTGTCTAGTTTCTCCTTGATGAAAAACCAGTCAACTTCCACATGCTTTGTTCTATCATGTTGTATTGGGTTATGAGCTATGTCACATGCAGCCTTATTATCACAGTATAATTTGATTGGTTGTTGTAGAGGATAGCCCAAATCCTGTAATAATAATCGTAGCCACAAAACTTCACATATTCCAAGTGCAATTCCTCTAAATTCAGATTTTGCATTGGACCAAGAGACCACATTCTGTTTTTTGCTTCTCCAAATAACCAGATTACCTCCTACAAACGTGAAGTAGCCGGATGTTGATCTTCTGTCATCCAGTGCTCCAGCCAAATCAACATCTGTGTAAACAACAACATCTCACATGTTTGCATTTTTTGTAAACAAAATTCCTCTTCCAGGAGCAAATTTCAAGTATCTTAATATTCTCACAACAACATCCATATGTTTTTCTCCAGGATTATGCATAAATTGGCTGACAATACTTAATGCATAAGCAAGGTCAGGTCTGGTGTGAGCCAAATACATCAATTTTCTAACAAGTCTATGATATATTCCTTTTATCAACAGGCACTTGATTTTCTTTTATGCACAACTTCAACCCCTCTTCAACAAGTGTATCTACTGGTTGGCATCCTGACATCCCTGTTTCCTTCAATAAATCCAAAATATACTTCCTTTGAAATAGAAAAATTCCTTTTTTTGATCTAGAAACCTCAATTCCGAGGAAATACTTCAAGGAATCTAGATCTTTCATCTCAACTTCTTTGGACAGATATTCCCTCAAAACTTCTATTTCTTCAGGATCGTTGCATGTTACTACCATATCATATAGATAAACAATAATAGCAGTGATCTTGTCATGTACCTTCTTCAAGAACAATGTTTGATCTGAATTGCTTTGTTTGTATCCAAAAGCAACCATTGATTTCGTGAATCTCCCAAACCATGCTTTCGGAGACTGCTTCAGTCTGTACAATGACTTCTTTAGCTTGCACACTTTCCCACTTTGTTCTCTGGATGCCACACAACCTGGTGGAGGCTGCATATAAATCTCTTCAGACAACTCACCATGTAAGAAAGCATTCTTTACATGAAATTGATGCAATGGCCAATCAAAGTGAACTGCTAATGACAACAATACTTGGATTGTATTCATCTTAGCTACAGGGGAAAACATTTCTGTATAATCCACTCCATAAATTTGTGTATACCCCTTAGCTACTAACCTGGCTTTGAAACGTTCGATTGTGCCATCAGCTCGATACTTCACCGTGAATACCCATCGGCATCCTACTAGTTTTTTTTGCTAATGGACAGTCAACGAGTTCCCAAGTTCCATTCTCATCCATTGTTGCTTTCCATCTTGGATCAGCTAGAGCTTCCTGCACACTGTTAGGAATAGCCACAGTAGATAATTGATTGATAAATGACTTATTTGATTCTGACAGATTTTGATCAGATACATAGTTGTTTGATGTACGGTAAATATACCTATTAATTCAAGCATAAATTGATTGTATTTTGGCCTAAATGTGTTTATTTATACACGAATTTATTATCTTTTTATGTTTTATGTAGGGTGATTGAATTGCATGACTTTGGAGGAAAATGAGTGGAAAATGTGCAAAATAGATGAAAAATGGAAAAACCCCAAGAAAACCCATGAAAAGATGAAGGAAATAAAATTTTCATGGAGAAAAGAGGTGTCACGACCATGAGGTTTGGTTTCACGACTGTGACAAAAAAAATTTGGGTGCATTTTTAGAGGCAGAAAGTTGTCACGGTCGTGACACTACCCGTGGGCACGTCTAACCCAAATAACCATGACCGTGACACTAGTCGTGGGCAGGCTTAATGATAGAAAGGTGTCACAGCCGTGACACTCATTTGTCACTATCGTGACACTCTAAAAATGAGAGAGAAAAGTGTGACGGAAAACTCCAAAATTGTGGGGACCAAATGCATCTTTAATGGCATTTTTAAGACAATTTTTGTAGGGTTTTATGTCATGTAAGAGAGCTATAAATACCCCTCAAACTTGCTCTATTTGGAAATTTTTGGTGACTCTTAGAATCATTCTCTTTGTCATTTCAATTTTTAGATAGAGTATTCTCGGGTTTTGTGCAAGAACAAAAGGGGAAGCTTGAAGGTTGGAAATCTCTTGAAGGCAACTTAAGGAGGCTTCTCTACATCAACCCTTCCTCTAATTCTTCATATTTGTGTTTGGTTTCAATGTTTTATTTTTGCTTTTATTGCTTTATTGTGTTTTCTTTAAATATGGTAATTTAAATCACTTGTTAGGACTTAGATATATAAGCTATTGATGAATATTTGCTTATAAATGAATGGATATTGTGTTTTATGTTCAATATTTGAAGATTGATTAATGACTATTGTGATTTATGTTGATTTTTGCCCATTGGAATTGATTTAATGGCTTGTTTTAATTGACTATTGTTGAGATTGATCACCTTGATGGTAGTTTAGATCATCCTAGTTGATTGATTGAAAGATGAAGGCTAGGAGAGGTCAACTTGCATTAAACTTGTGTGATTTAGGATAGAGATATACCTAGACCCATAAGGTATTCGATGAAATTCTCCAATGGTTTAATGAACCTAGTTTAGCTAATTGAGGCCGAGATGACTCTTTTACTAAATGTAGGTATAACCTAAATGGCCTTGAGAGAGGCTTCAGGATAGCTTGGTGGAGAGAACACTCATTCCCAAAATCCAATTCATTAATAGCAAATAGGAGTCTTTAGTTGAAATCTCGATAGTCCTAACGCTTTAGTAATTAATTATTAATCGTCTTTATTACCAATTGCTTGCTTTATTTTAAAAAATCCCAAAAATCCAATCATGGTATTTATTGCTTTTCTTTTGAGAATTGATCACATTTAGTACTCGTTCCTTTGGGTTTGATATCCTTAGAATACTTCTAAGTAAAACTACATCAATTCTAGTATGCTTGCTAGAAGCCGACCATTGCTCATGGGATATTTGGATTTGTTTGAGAGTTCAGGTTCATAACTAGGTTTAGGAATACCTCTATTATGTCTCTAGGCAATTGTCTTTTGGTTGGTTCAGGTTCTAGATTAGGAGCATGTTGATCAGACGATTGGTGTGGTATATTGAGAGATTCCAAATCATCAACCATGTCTTCATTTTTGCCTTCAAGCTCCTAAAAACTTATGCTTGCAGGTGATGGTTCATGTCCATTTGTTATTTAATGACAGGTTGAGTCTCAAACCTACATTTTTCATATTCATATGCTGGTTCAATTTCAGGTAGAGTCTCACACCTACCTTCTTCTTGTCCACTGTTATCAGGAATGTCAAGAGAAATGTTAGGAAGATAATATTGAGTCTCCCCCTGAACTTCATACTCCAGTGTCATTATTTCCTGATTATGTTTCTCCCCCTCAAGTTCAGGCTTAGAGAAATACATGGTATCTTCATGAAAAACTACTTCCATTGTAGTAAACATTTGTTTAGTTGGAGGATGATAGCACTTGTATCCCCTTTGATTCAGAGCATATCCCAGAAACACACACCTTAAAGCCCTTGGAGTTAGCTTGTGACGTTGCCATTTGTGGATATGTACAAAGACTCATCCAAACACACGAAGAGGGAGATTTGATACTAGTGGACTAATTAAATTCTTATTCAGCACCTGAAGCGGAGTTTGAAACTCAACAACTCGTGAGGGGGTCCTACTGATCAAATATACTAGAGTACAAAGAGCCTCTCCTTAATAGGAAAAGGGCATATGAGCTTGAATCAACAAAGAAAGAACCACTTCAACTAAATGCCAGATTTTTCTCTCGGCCACACCTTTCTGTTGTGGTGTATTAACACATGTGGTTTGGTGGATAATTCCTTGTGTTTCCAAGTAATCTTTCATCTCTAAGTTCCTATATTCTCCACCATTATCACTACGAAGAACTTGGATTTGGGCATTATATTGTGTCTTAATGAATCTATGGAATTTTTTAAACAACAAATTCACCTCACTTTTAGACTTTATAAGCCACAACCATGTCATTCTAGTACAATAATCAATGAAAGTAACAAACCAACGAGATCCACCTAGAGTAGGAATTTTAGATGGTCCCTGTACATCAGAATGAACAATCATAAAGGGTGAAGGACTTTTATTCAATACTGATGGAAATGAAGTTTTATGACTCTTTGCTAGCTCACATACATCACAATGAAACTTAGAAACATCAACCCTTTCAAAAAAAACTAGGGAATAACCTCTTTAGATAACCAAAGGATGCATGTCCTAATCGTTGAAGTTGCAACCATATTTTTGCCTGGTCCCTTTTTTCCATTTGATCACTTACTTCCAAGGCTTGATCCAGTTTTTCTAAAATTCTTGACTTTAAATCCAAGTAGTATAGGCTTCCTCTCTTAATATCACAACCAATCCCCTGTTTTGTTTGGATGTCCTTAAATTACAATAGAAGACAAGACTGTTGTAATCTGAGAAACAGATAAAAGGTTATATCCTAAGGAAGGAATAACAAGAACATAATCCAAGTTCAAATTTTTAGTGAGATTTAAGGATCCTTCACCAACAATTGGAACCTCATCACCATTTGCAGTTGAGACAAACTTTTTTGAAGAAGGTTTTATTTTATTAATCTATTTAGAATCAAAATTCATATGATTCGATGCACTAGAATGAATTATCCATGCATGATTACTAACAGGTGTAGAAGCATAGAGAGTCTTACCACCATTACCTGTCGTGGCTATCATTGCTGAAGTGGTCTCATTAACATCTTCCTTTGCTTTTGTTTCAACAGCAGCAGCAGTAGATTGTGGTTTCTTTATATTCCTCCTTCTATGTGCTCTATTATGATCTCACCAATCTGAATATCCCATTAGTTCATATCAATTTTCCTTTGTATGTCCATATTGATTGCAATGAACACATTTATAAGCAGATCTTTCAATGCTTGGGTTAGTTTTCTGCTTATTCCTTGCTACCATTGACGTTGATTCAGTGTTTTCAGTCTCTCCTTTGAATGTGACACGACGATTAGCCTCTCGTCGAATCAAGGCATAGCATTCTTCTAGACTCGGAATTGATTCCTTACGCAGAATATCTCCACAAACTTTGTCTCGATGGTCCAATTCTTGGAAATTTTCAATTAATTCACCATAGTATTCTGAGAGAGATCTTCCATTTTGTTTAGCAACAAATGCCTTTTCGTTCAAAGTAAAGATTTGTAATTCATCACTTCCATCATAAAAGGCTTTTGACAATGTTGTCCAGATTGAATGAGCAGTAGGCAGACGAACATATCTATCATGACCCGTTTCCAAACCATGATCGGTGTACGAGACGAACCGTATGTGGAAGCCCGACCCATCTCGCACAAGCCTCAAAGATCAGACAACTACCCAAATTCATATTATTGATCGGCTTATTAGTCGTATTAAAATAATATTAGAAAATAATATCCTGAATATCAAAACATAGTTATTATACCAAAATACTGAATAAGTAATTTTAAGTAAAATCGTTAAACAATACATGTCATATGAATTAATAAACACTTAGCGCGGAAGATCAAACGACCGCTACCAAAAACACATAAAAGATGAAGTAAAAATAAACAAGGAAAAAGAAGGGGGTAAAAACCCAGTGATGGATAACACTCTAGATCACCTCATACGTGTCTCATAAATACCGTTTTGAAAATGATTCCAAAATACCACATGCAAATATAAAAGTATATACATATACACACTATGTACAAAATAGTAATTCTGAAATTTATTTTGAGATCCTTCGCAAATTAGACAGACAACAACCGTCATATGAATTAAATAACAAATTGAATTAGATATAAAACAATATTTAACTTCCAAAACTTGAAGTACCTATAATGTTTACCTTTTAAAACATTTATCAAAATTCATATTTATTTTCCCAAAATATTTACAGACATAAATTCCATAGATATTTTCAGACAGAAATTTCATAAGTATTTTCAGATAGAAATTCCATAAGTATTTTCAGACAGAAATTCCATATATATTTTCAGACATAAATTCCATAAATATTTTCAAACATAAATTTCATATATATATTCAGAAGGAAATTCCATAAATATTTTCAGAGTATAGCTTCAAAACTCAATGGGACCAGAACAAACAACATAATAATATGGACTCTGTCACTAGACAAAATAGAGCATGTATCTGGCCAGATACACAGACAACCCTTTACCCTAGTAACTAGGGCCTTGACAGAGCATTGATATATCAAAGGCTACGTACCTTGTCTCTAGGTGTCCTATATCAGAATGTTTTGCTGAAAACATATTGAAATATTTATTCAAAAGTATTCAAAGTATTGAACAGAGTATTTATACAAAAATACAATCACTTTCAGACAGAATGTTTACTACAGAAAATCCTTTTATTTACTTCAGAACAGAATACTTATCATAGAAAATATATTTATTTCAGAACAAACCATTTGTCTCAAAAAATATTCTTAAATCCAAAAAGAACAATTTCTACAGAATATACCTTGAAATCCATAACAGAATGTTTGTTACCGAAATAATAATAATAATAAATATTAAAACATAATATTTATTTACAAAAACCATCAAATTCCCAAAAAAAATTAATTTTCACTACAGATGTTTTCACGTAAGTCAAATTTTTAGGATTTCCTATCCTTTATTTATTTCAGATTACATGTCAAGTCCAGACATCAAAAACATATAATTTTAGAAGATACAATCTATGTGTCTGAGGCTGTCATCCACTCATCTGGTGTCCAAAGCTGACACTCTAGTCAAACTCAGCTAGGTGGCTGGTCGTGCTGGCAAGAACAGGAAGCTGGAACAGATACGTACATAACAGATATCAGAAAATGATGTTGGTACTGTGGCGGTACCAAAATGCATGTTATGCAAATGTTGATGCAAACACTCGCTCGACAACAAAAATTCTATTTCAGTTAAAGATCTAACACTGAAACCTCAAAAATTGGAATCTACGCAAAATTACAGTTAAGTCCCTTAAATTTTGCAAAATTACCTTTTAGTCCTAGGACTAGCAAATTACAAATTGGTCCTCAAAATTTTGAATAATAATAAACTAGTCCCAAAATATTTTCAAATTACTAAACAGTCCTCCAAGAAGTCAGAAATTGCAAATCAATCCCTAAATGCTTTATCATATTTGGTCCTCAATATACTCAGAATTATGTAAAATTATATTTTTGGTCTTTTCGGCAAAAAACTAAACCAAAACGTCCCTCAATTCAAATAGATAAAAACCCGACATTCTAATCCACCCATATTGACTCAAATCATGTCCCTAAACATGAATCAATCAACAATCTTACCAAAATAAATCAAAATCATCACAACATTTCACAAACTTGGCCAAAACCCTAACCAACACAAAACTCAATAAATCCTTCAAAACTGAGCCTAATCTAGGTTTCTCTAACCTTAATCCATCATAATATAACATCCTACAACTCCCATTTGGACAGAATTAAGAAAATCCGAACCTAACCTTCAAAATCGTCCAAAAACCCAAATCTAAGATTCAAACATGAAAATTATGTAATGAAGAGATTAGAAACATGTTCTTACCTCAAGAGATGATAAGGAATCAAAGAGGAGCAATGGAGGAGAGATTAGAATGATTTTGGAGCTGATTTGAGTGAAAAATGAGAAGAGAGGCCGAAAGGAATCGGGTTTGGGGGTTCTAAAACGATTCTGCAGAGGACGAGACATGTGTGTCTCCTCTGAGACGCGTGTGCCTAAGAGAAGCGTGTGTCTTCCCCTGAGACGCGAGTGTCGCACCAAACTACAATTTTTCTTTGTGAACTACAACGTGCCAAATCACACGTAGTGGGGCTGACCAATGAAACTCGTGTTTCAGCCATCACATACGCATTTCATGGATGATTTTCACCAACATCATCTCTTCCTTTCTTCTATTCAATCCAAATGAATTCCATCAACATTTAAAGATTTAAACACTCAAAAATATCATCAAACACCCAATTATCATCTTGAACATCCAATATCATCAAACAATACTCCAAAAATTTTCCAAAGGTCAAATCGAACTAGATTGAAAAGCTACGAAGAACCTAGTCGAAATGTACGGAGTATTACAATATCGTTTCATAATTTCTGGTGTCATAGACATCAACAATCACCTCTTAACTTTTTGGTTTTCTGCATACCATTTTTCATACCCTTCTTCTAATTCTGCAGGTGGCCTTGGTTTGCCACAGATGTAGGAAAGTTTTTCCCTTTCAGCAATGTGCATCTCCATCAATTGTGACCAAACATCATAATTCGATTCAGTTAGAATGATTCCTGCATTGAACACTCCCTCAGATTGAACAATAACAGGAAGTTGGTTGTTCTTCGAAGATTCAACTTTGGGTTCCATTGTTTTATAACAGCCGATTCAAGAATAGGATTAGGAGCCAATGTCTCTGATACCAATATGAAATTGAGAGAACGTCAAGGTTGTAATTCTTGTTCTCATTCAATAATAAAATATATGTACAGAGGAGAATTTATACAACACAGAGGTGTGTGAACACTTTGCTAATAATAGAAATTCTAGCTACAAATCAAGGATCTAATAGACTACATATTAGGAAGCTAAATATTCTGTAATTTGTACAGAGATATTTCAACAAGTTCACCTCAATAGAAATACATCAACATGATATTTGCATACATCATATCCACTATTCTGCATGCCTTGCTAGTTGCTAACATAATACTAAATTATGTTAGTATTGAATACAAACGAGATTGATTCAAACTGTTGAGATTCAAATCATCTATTTAAATTAAGATAAGGGTTTAAATCTTATCATAATTCTTTTTAGTGAATAACATATAGATTTTTATGTATTTATGATATATGACTGATCCAAATTCAAACCTCTTGATAATTAAACAAATTTTACTAGCCAAAAATCAAATGTCAAAAAAAAAATCGAACCGAAATTAAATTCATCAAATTGAATTTCTTTTTTAACTTAAATTATAATTAAATCGCAGAAATTGTAAACAGCTGGACTAATAACTAAAACAAAATGATTAAGATGGAAGAAGTTGCACCAAAGAAAACTACAAGTTTAATACATTCAGCAAAAGGAGATGATTGACAGAGTGTTTATCGGGAGACATTTAAGGCTTTGATCGATTCTCTTCAATACAGTCAAAATGTAATAATGCATATTCAACAAGTTATATAAAAGAATTAATGGTAACATGATAAATCGAAGGCCAATTTCAGCTCATAATTGGTCAAACAAATGTCATAGAGGAAGCAATTTGTGGTCAGTAGACGAATCATTTCTCACGTTTGCTCCTCCTTATTCTTTATTATTACTTCATGATCACATCCCACATGACATCCTTTCTATTTTATTTCTCTATTGCTTTGTTGGATAGGCCAGGTTTTGTTCAGTCATTGCCTAAATATGTTTTCTTTTCTTTTTGCTTTTAATTTATTAGTTTAATTATCATTTTCACATTCTGTGTATGAGAAAGGTCTGTGTGTGTGATTTTTCCTTTTGCGTAGACATATGGGGCTGATTTCGTTATGATTTTTTCCACCCTGTTCGACGGAGACTATATCCATATTGCAGTGTATTTTTTTATGTCATTTTATTTGCTGCTATTAAGAATTGAACCCACTATTAATATTAGAGCTGACTTCAGTACTAATGAGTTACGAATCTATTGGTTCTATATTGCAGCATATTCCTCATCATTGATTAAATAAGTTTATTCACATTATCTTCTTTGCGATTTGGTAAGTTAATCGTGTGTCAAGTGCAATTTTTATGATTTGGTAGTGTTGACCCGAGGAGTCTTGGGGAAATTCGCCTCGTGCGTGGACCTAATGAAAGAGCATACAAGTCGGTCTGACACCACATCTTTATTCAAAATCTTAAGGTAATGGGTTATGGGTCTATGTCACTTATAAGTCTTTCACACACATCATAATTTTTTAATGTGGGGCAATTATCATTCACATTTGTATCTTAACATGTAGTTTCAGTCATTATATTTTAGAGGAAACCACGCGGCCTGCCATTTTTTGGCATTTTAGTTTCACATTAGGAACAAAAGAGATTACATTTTCTATTAAAGCGATTTGGATTCTAAAATATCTAAAGAAACTTCACAAGTTGGTGCCAGAGATCTCGAAGAATTTGTGACCGAAAGTGTATGTTTGTTTTAGTTTTTTTTTTTAAGTTTCTTTTGGTTTTTTCCGGACTTTTTACTAAATTTATTATTACTTGATGCATGATGTTTCAAAAAATGGGTTTCCTGTTAATTCTGTGAAGGATTAAGTTGGTTTCATTACAGTACCACCAAATAAAAGAATGATCAAGCCTATATTTAACCAATTTTGATTCTAATTTTGATTTTTTTTATTTGGTTTATTAATTACAGACTGATTTTTATTTTAGTTTTTATTTGTTTTTCAATTGGATTTCTTTTTTGGTTTCATTTGTATACAATATTTTTCTTGTTTCGGGATTAAAAGTTTTTATTCGATTTTTATGTAGTTTTTCTTGTGTTGTTATTTTTCATAGATATTAAAAAAACAAAAGATGACAATATGGAAAAACAACTAAAGACAAAGAAAATCAAGGGAAAAGACTAAATAGAAACAAATAAAATTGACAAATAAATAAAAAATAATAAAAAAAGACTAAAAATGAAAAAAAAAGGACTGAATTGTCAAAAGATTAAAAAACGGGAAAGATTCCATTCGGAGGAACGGAGTTAATTATCTTAGTTGTCACTTTTAAAATTCTGATTTGTAATAATATGACTCCTAATTTTGATTTTTAAGAATGTCATCTTTAAACTCTTTATTCTTTAAAATATCAGATTCAACATCAAATAAAATCTAATTTTTCTTTCCAGTTTCACAAATTTTTTCTCTCTCTTCAGTTTCTCTCTTCACGTTCTTCTCTCTCTCTTTTCCTCTCCACCCAAACCCTAGCCGTCATTCCTCTCCCTTCTCCCCTCTCCTTCGTCTCCGGCCGCCACCCTCCCTTACCTTCTTCGACGCCGCTTTTCTTTTCCACTCTCTTGCTCCTCTCCGTCATCTTCTCTCCTCCACTCTCTCTCCCTTCTTCGCCATCTTCTCTCTTCCTATCCAGATTCGACACTGTGACAGTGACGAGATCCAACAACTCGAGGAGATCTGGTGGTGATCGTGGAGGCGAGACCTGCACAAAGATCTAGCGACGCGAAAACCTTGTAAACGTTGTATAAAAAAATAATTATTTTCTAAAATTATTGATTCTCGCTGGCCGTTGATGTTTTTGTTACGGCAAGCGGAGACGTTGCTAGGC
>CAODLS010226897.1:0-12932 GCA_948243855.1 Flueggea neowawraea | reverse complement strand
TCCTATAACATGATAAATAAAACTAAAATTTCAATTAATATGTATAAAAAATATATATTTTCTCATTTCACTATACAATTAAATTATTATTAACGTGGCGAACATAACACATAGTTTGTCAAGTGCAATGATTAAAGACTGAAGGAATCCTATATCGGTGAATAAATAAACAGTATAAATAACATGTTCGATTTACTAACCTCGATTCCAGAGGAAGGCAACAACAACCAACAGCGAAACATGACCGGATCCAATGTTGGTCTCACGAGCAAACCACGGTCATGCTGCCAATGGGAGTGCTCGGCTCGTTCGCAGTCTAAATACCATGTGGATTGAGATCTTCAACATATGAAGAACGAGTGGAGGGAGAGGTGGGGATACCATGGAGGAAGGAAGAAGAAGGTGATCTTGAAGGGAGATGAAGAAACGTTTTTTCTTTCTCTCCTTTTTTCCTTTTCTCTCTTCTTCTTTTCCTTCTCCTTTTCTTCCCCCTCTTTCTCTCTTCTCTTCCTCCTCCCATCTATTTATAAGCATCCAAATGGCTTTGCTCATTGGGCCCATTATGGGTCCAACTCAATTGGGCTTACCAATTGGTCTCGGTTTACGGTCTCAGTTCATATTTTGACTTACAGGTTTGATTCATTCGTCATGGCGCGAACTGCTTTTTCTAAGGAAGACCAAATATGTGAATGTAAAGACATAATTGGTCCACAGCCACACCTGCAGGCTAAACCACATTCCACCCGGTTCTAGTCTTCCTTCCCATTTCTTTTCTAATTTTCCTTCCCATTTTAACAAAATGATAGACAGGTCTTGATCATTTAGCCAACTCCTTATACTGTCTTCTTTCATCAATAAAAGGAAAAAGAAAGAACTCCTTATAAAATCTGTTTGAATAAAATGCAATTAGCATGCTTGTTTTCATTAATTGACATCTTGAGCTCTCTCCTCCTGGCGGTTTGGTTTTAGCTTCTGAACTAATCATAATAATGATGTTATGATGAGAGGTGCACACTTCGTTTCTTGCTCAACTTTCCACGGACAACATCAGTTGTTGTTATCTAATAATATTTATAGTTAAGGAATCGTCTCTCAGCTTCGAAGCTTTTGATATCTCAACTTATTATCACTAAATTTCAACTATCAACTCTAGAGTCTCTTCTTCCCAAATTCCATTCCAAGCTCTTGAGACTTAACTTCTAAGCCTTTCAGCTACAAGTTCCTTAACTCTAAGGTCCTTGCCTTCTAAACTGCTCAACTACAAGATTATCGAGATTCTGCATGGGCCAAAAAAGTGAGAGTACGGCAGTTGCTACCCCATGTCCATTGTGAAGCTTAAGTCAATTCCAACAGTAAGTTCATAACTTAAGCGTAAGAAATAAAAATCACCTTACGAATGAGTGCGGAGGTAGTATTTGTAGAGTTTTGAGGGGGTGGACTGGTTATCTTCTACCTGTGACTTATTAGGTGTTTGCTAAGTTTCAGGGCATGAGTTTTGAATTGAACCAATTCAGCCTAGTCCATGTATAACAAAATTAAATGTGACCCATTTAAATCATCATTTAAAATTACTTTAATTTTTTAAACTTTGATACTATTTTGAATCATTTTTATCCTAATATGATTAAAAGTAGATAGAAAATTGAGATATTTAAGAAGTAATTTTAAAAAATAATTAGTTTTATCTTAGTCTTTAATTTAAAAAAATAAAAAAAAAAAGTATTTCAGCTCACCCGTGAAAAGCTCTTAATAAAAGGCATATATATGATTTTTTTCTTTTTTTGTTTTAATGAAAAAGGCATATATATGATAATAGATAAGACTTCTTAACTAAAATAGTGCAATTGTACAGAAAAAATGAAGAAAAGAAGCAGCCAGCTCAATTCTAAGGTTGGGAAGGACAAATCCAACAAAGATCACTTTGTCATTTGTCAAATGATGGAAATACTGTTATATCTGCTTTGTCTATCCAACAATTAGGGAAAAAGAAAAAAGAAAATATTTTGAACCAGTAATTATGATTTTAATTTTTCAATTTTTTAAACTTTTAATTTTATGTATATATTTTTCTAAAAGTAAAAAGGTTACTATATGAACAAGAAATATTATTTGATAAATACATAAACGAAAAATATACAAGATCAGAGACTTTTTCGCATGCACCGGCCACTTCATATATTTTTATTTAAAATATTTCTTTTGATAAGTTATTTAAAATAATTTGATTTCCTTTTTTTTTTGTTTTCTTGAAAGAAATGGATTAAAATTTATAATTCCAACTTGAAAAATAATAATTCTTTTCTTTTTCGTGAAAGCTTAATACAACGGACGAAACAGATACACCTCAATAGGGCGCCGACCACGGCTCCAAGGCGGAAAATTGCCCCAAAAGGACAACGACCTGCCAACCTAATATGGGTTGGCTCTAACATTTCTATTCAAACTGGCTTGAGGCTTGCCTTTCTTTCTTTCTTTGAAGTTGTATTATCATGTTTGGCGAAAAACAACAAAAATTTAGGGCTTAACACATGAACAAAGTACACCAATTTTATGCCTGTTAATTAATTGTCATTCACTGTTAAATGTGATCTATAAAAGTAGTTATCACCAAAGAATAATTTTTTTAACCAAACTAATCGAATGGACATCCTTACTCTTATATAACTTGCTTTTTGGGCACAAAAACTCTTTACATTCAAGATTCAAAGTTGCATAAAAATATTAACAAATTCTAATTTTAAAAGTATTAAAAGATCTCACAAACTCTCAAAATGATAATTCGTCCAAATGGAAATAGAAAATTGAAAGCTGATCAAAGAGAAGAGATTAATTATGACCACAAGTGTAATAGCAGAATATTACTCTTAAAAGAATCGCTCAATTTTAATTCAAATGGTGTGCATTTCTTAATGCTTTTGAGTCCCTTTTATATTTATAGTAAGTCCTCTTGATCGGTGGAAAAACTTTTTTAGCTTTTGGAAGTATATTTAAAATAATAGAGCAATTTTTTTGTAAAGCTGTTAGAATAAGGGCATTTCTGGTGAGGGTTAATGAGCCAAATACAACTTCTTCATCTTTTTCAGTCTATACTAGCTCAAGAAGAGTAGAAAGGTGAAGAAGAGTACGATTGGGATGAAATTGAAGACATGAGAGAGTTAGAGAGTAAGTCAGAGAACTTGCAGAACATAGTGGACAAAGAGAGTGAAGGAGAGGATAGAGAGGAGATGGGTTAGAAGGTGTGGCTTAGACCGAACCAGCAAAAATAACTTCATTATTCTTTGTCTGCCACACAATGACGCCGTTATAACGGAAGCCTTAACCATTTAACTTTTACAACCTTAAAGACTAAACCGCGCCAAAAAAGACTTTAGGTCCTAAAACTGACAAACTTTAGGGTCGAAAATGATTCTTCATCCAGGTTATTGTTAAGGAAACATTTTCAAATTCCAAGGTACCAAGTTTAGGGTTTAAGCACCTCAGCACTCAGCTTTTAGGATTAAGCTCCTCGCATCCTCCGCTCTCTAAGTCTGCGATCCTCAAATTCACATCTTTTGCAAGGAGAAGGCGTGGGGAATCGCACCTTGTCAATGCTTTGACGCTTAAGAAAGTTCTTATATCATCTGATGAATCGAGTAAAATATGATTTACTTGCCTGTAAAATGAGCAACAAATTGCGATTAATCTTATAGAGGTGGAGGTGGAAGACATGCTACCTATTCTATAGATTTTCCTTACCACATTATCAGTGTCCTTTGCTTGTTGAGCCTCTGTTCAGGCTTTGAAACTTGCGTTTAGAATTGGGCTTATTGAGTCTATTTGACTATCTTGTGAAATACTGAAAAAAATTTCAAATTACTTATATTTTTATTTCCATTTCCAAGCAAAAAAGATGAACTTTGCAAATAAATTCCAACTTCTTTTATTTGGATAAAATTACCCTCCACATTGCACTTTTTAATTTCTATCCGTCACTCAATTATTAATAATGACATTTTAATAAATAAAAATAAATAACAATAAATCACTACTCATTTTAAATACTAAATTTATTTTACAAATGAAGTATTTAATAAACATAACAAATAAGTTAATTAATTTTTTTTAAAAAATATAAATTCATTTGATACCCATCATTATGCTAATATATTTATATAATTTAGTGATAAGACATATATAATAAAATAGTTTTGTAATAATCAAAATGAACTTTTGGGATAACACAAGAAAAGAAAATCAAAGGAAAGAAAAATCCACATGTATCGACACCTTTCTCTCCCTCCATAAAGAAACCATCTCCAATAGCCTTCCTCTCTCCTTCTAGACTCTAGAGAAACCAATTCTGGCAAAACCCTCAATTTTTTTTTAGAAAGAGCTCCTTCTCAATGTTGGCCCTCCTTCAATCTCACAACCCCACTTCTCACTGTCAATTTCTTTATGTTCCAAATATATTAATTATTACTTATAAAAAAATATTAATTTTACAAATCAATTCACCAACTACCTTAATTTTGAAGCATCTTAAAGAATCACCAAACAAACCCTAATTTAAAAAATAATATGAAACGGGAATGTGAATGTCGTTAGAATCAACATAACACATTAGGATTCCGTTAATGAATGTAACAAAATGCTAACCCAGTTACCAAAAAATAAACAAAATTAAAATTCAGGGACCATACAAAAATTTTAACATTTGGTGACCAAATTAAGTCCCTATAACTTTCTCAGTGACATTAGCTTTTTTTACCCATCTTAAGTTCCTATAACTTTTTTTTATGTGTAAATATAAATTCTTTCATTGTCAAAAATATATATATATAACTATATAACCATCTCATCTTTTCCTCTATACAAGTTTTTCCTATATTTACAAAGGATAGAAATTTTCCGTATCACAAATACTTCTACTGAACTCGAAATTCACCGAGTGATCTAAGGGTAAGAGCAAGTTGAAGTATGGAAAGAGTAGAAACAGTAAAAACAGAGCCAACCACCATAACTGTACAAACATGCATTACCAATACAATGTTGCGAAACAAAAAAAATATAATAATAATAATAAAAATAATAATAATAAGGGACCCCAAAGTTACTAATAAGTGGTCTTTCTTTCCTTCCCTTAATTACTGTGTATATTTTGTGCTGCTAAGACATAGTCATGACTTCATATAAGAGTCTAACATTTGTTTTAACTCTTTATTATCATCTTTTCTTTTACAAAAAAAAAGAGAAAAATAGCTCCATATTATACGTGCATGGAATTGTCGTTCATATGTAAAAGAGCTTGTTTCTAACAAATTTGAGAGGCTAAGTTTTTTTTTTTCCAAAATTATATGAATCAATTGACTTGGACACTTCAACCTCTATTCTTAGGGCTGTCCTGTTTAATGAAGCAAGCAAACAATCTAATGTGAAATCGTGTATTGTAAAGAAAGAAAAAAAATGTACTTGTTTAAAATTTCTTGCACCAAATAAATACGACATATAGCACTATAGTACATTCATGTGATGTGATGTGAACCATTTTGCTTCTTATACTCAAATCACTTGCTCTTCTCGCAACAGCACTCGGCAGAATAGGAAACATTCTTAGTCTAGTCCTTCCTGTCGATTTACAATCACTAAATTTGTAGCTTTGTACTTAGACATCAAGATTAAAGTATATTTTGGCGATTGTACGTGAGAGATCAAAATAAGTATATTTTTAGATATATTTGTCATTCTAAGTTAATACATTATCCACTTTCAGTGAGGAAAATTGAGAGATTATTCATCCTTCATGACCATTTAACAATGGTATCCCATGTTTTATTTTCATTGGAAAGAAGAGAGAAGATATATGCCTTTAAAAATTAGATAGAAGAAATAGGCTAAAGAAGAAAATAAAAAATAATTGAAAATATATGATTTTCTATTAAGATAATTTTGTTAGAGATTGTGCTATTTGATTTGTTTTATACTTAGGGTTTATAACCTTTTTTTTTTTCCTTTTTCAGTCCTTAGTTTATTTTACTTCTGTAAATTTTTTTAATACAAAAAGTAGGTGATCATCTAAAACACTAAATATGATAATATTATATTCTTAAAATAAAATTTTATGAGATATTATTCTTGAACCCCTAACCTAATTTTTTTTTTGGCTCCATATCTGTATATATGTTCATATCTTACAATCTTGAAAGTCGGTTCAATTCTTTTATTTTTCTCCTTTTCTTTTCTTTCCTTTTAGAGAGGCAAGGTATTTTAAACATTAGTCTTTCATTGCTAAAATATATTACAATAAAATTAACGACAAAAAACCAACGTAGAATACATATATAGGACGGTTTGGACGGTTTGAACAAAATTACATTCTTGGAAGCGACAATGGTTGGCCGTCTCATTGAATTGTTGGCATCAATCTACCTTAACAGAACTGCCACAGCTCACTAATGGCGACGAGTAGGGTCGCCATCTATTAATATTTTTTTTTAATTGAAAGACAATAAAATACATAAATTCTTAGTAATAATTAAATCTTCGAGAAGTCAATCATAAATAATCCTAACTAGCACAATATCCGTGCAATGCAGCAAAAATTTTTAAGTATTTCTAGTTTAAGAAAAATAAAAATATTTTTGGTAGTTTAATATATTTTTCTTATTGGGAATATAGATTTTAAAAGACTTTTTCATATATAATTTATTTTTAGAATTATATGGATTTCATTTCTTGTCACAAATGAGAGTCTTTCATCCGGTTTTACTTTTGACTACTACCACATGCATTTGACTATGAAAAAAAAGTTAAAGTAGATTAAGACTGACATGACTGAAAATAATTTAATGCACTCTTTCAATAAAAATTTATCATTTTAAACTCTTGTATATAATTCTTTTAATTTTTTAACAATATTTTTTTTAGAAATTGAGGATTTATATATACTTAAAAATTTAAGTGACTTAACTAATATAACATGTCAAGAAAAATTGTCAAAAATGTATAAAATAAATTAATCATTTATTGCATAATCAATAAAAATTCAGATTGCAAAAAATGCAATTGTTTGAATATATCAATAAAGCAAACAATTGATCTTAAATAAACCAAAATCTTACATTCATCTTTAATTGAATTTTTAAAAATGTTAATCAAAATATACTTATTAAAACAATCAATTTGATTGTGAATTTATATTGATATTGACTTTATCTGCATATATTTGTCTATTACTCTCCACTTGCTTACCCAAGCATTCAGATTTTTTCCAATTTTCTTCATCTTTTTGATTGAAAATCTTTTCTATCAATAATATTGGTTATAGTCGGATTCTTTACTTGTAGAATTTTCAGATAAACTTAATATTTTTTATTTTCTTTATTTTTTCCTTATCTATTTAAATTTTATAATTTCTTTGATCAATCAAAAAAATTGATGGATATTATTTGGTCATTTCAATGTTTTGTTACAATATTTCCAATAATTTTTTATTTTAAAAATTTTATATTACTTACAAATATATAAATATTTTTTATTTGAACATGTAAACCATTTGAACTAAAAAAACACAAAATTATAGTTTATAAATTTCAATTCATAAATTTTTAACAAACAGTCTATTTTATAAATTCTAATTTCTATAATTAACATAATAAATGTGTTCATATTAAAAAATTATGGCATTTAACCAATTTATATGGTAACAATGAAATAATTATTGTATGACACATGTCATATTAATAATGTACCAAAAATTATTCATTAAAGCTATATAAATGACATGTGTCAACTTTTAAGTTCATGTATTCTATTTTATATTAGTATATAGATATTAACATTGGATTATATGCATATGTAAAAGAAATAGTGTAAAAGAGTGAAGAGTTTATCATACAAGAAATAAACAAAAAAACTAAAGAATATATTGATAGAAATCATCAACCTTGCAATTTTTTCAGTAATTTTGGTCATATTGTTGGGCACTAGAAGAAAGGGAAAAGAACATTAGCTAACCATTGACAGGACATCAACGCGGAAAGTATTCAACACCAAATTTTGAGTGCAAATTGAATGATATAACTATCATTTTGAAATTTTAACTACTTGATGAAGGTGGTGACCAAAAGACAGACTTAAGAGAAGGAATGGAGGAAGTCATTGGAATCCTCCAGGGTAAATTGTTGTTTTGGTGTGAGGACGGGTAGATGATCCTTTTCTATTTTAAGGTTAGGGTTTATACATACTTAGGGTTTTAGTGATTTCCACCACGTGGTACTTAAGTAGGTATTAGAGGATGTAACGTGGATTTGTGAATGACCATCTATTTGTCCGGTTTGTTAGGCGTCTTATAATTAGTGAGTCAATTCTCGTTCATATCCCATACGTATCTATATTTTTAATTGTATTAGTATTGAATTGTATAAATTAATTTTTTTTACTATTTTTGGAAAACTTTAGCTTTTCATCGTAAAGTATTTTTATTTTTTTGTTAATCATAAAATTTCGGTATGGTTATTACTAGGTTTCACAAAATTGGGTAAAATTCTTTCCTTGTCAACAGCAACTCGTCTTGAAAGTCGATTACAGCATACAGCATTTTTTTTTTTAGTACATGCACGCAAGGATGATTAAAGTCAAAGTCTAAAGATAAAGCATATAAATTAAACCTTTTGACTTCAAAAGTAAAATACATAATACTGAACTATAAAATAAAATAAAATAAAATAAAATGAAATAAAATAAAATAAAAATGGGCACACCTACAGCAAGGCAGAACATCAACATTCTCAATTCCATCAAAATTTAGGAATGACCAAAATTTAAAATAAAAAAAGAATAAAAAAACTGGTAAATACAAGGGGCTGGTGCTGCCAACTCATAATGGCAAGAAAAGGGGGTGGTACCGCCATTTTTGGTGGCAGCCATGATGAAGGTGTTGGTAAATATAAGTATGCCAAACACGTACTATCTCTTTATACGTCTCTTTCCATATAATGGATTAATCCATCTAATTCCTTTCTGGGTATATATAATTCATCAGTTTTGCACATTCCATCATTTCAGTTTTCTATTTTACGAGTCCTTTTGTACTGGTTGAATCATATATTTCCGGTTCCAGCATTTGCAATTTAATTTTCATTTCATAATTGAAAATTTGAGAGTTTTTTTTTTTTACATATTTTGCATTGTGCTCTTATTAATTATTCTAGTTACACTATACTGTAAGTTGTTAGAGTTCAAACACGCAAATTAACACACACAATAAAATAAATAATAAAGAAAAGAGAAGAGAATATAAAAATTTTTTAACGTAATTTGGTTTTTTAATACTTATGTCTACGATCTTCACTAAAATAAATATTAAATTTTTTTTATGGATAAAATTGTTCAAACAAGTGTAATGATAAAAATTAACAATTAATCATTTTACAAATTTAAAAATCGAAAATGTTATTTTGACAATTATTCTGAGCAATTGAATAGAGCATTGAGCCTGGGCGGGTCCGTTTGTTCAACAGGAATGAATTTATCAAGACTGTCATGCCATCATCTGAATGCTTTTTATGGCTATGTCATGTTATTATTGTCTAGGCATTGCCGTGAATTTCCTGAACAGATGATTCAAGTTTGGTGAAAGGTCGAACCTAAACCAAACTAGCTAGACTCGGTTCTGGACGGTTCAATTTCAGTTCTACTTTGGCGGTTTGATTCAACGGTTTTTCTTTAAGTCTTGGATTCGAGTATGAGTGGAAAAAGAGGGTTTAATGTTTTTATGTACTTTCGCCAAAAAAAATGAAGTTCATTAACATGCAAAGGTGGAGTATGAACATCTAGAATTAGACATTGATGATTTCGATTCTATCCCAAACGGTCAAACTATTTTTGACAACCTGCATTATACTGCCTCTCAAAATGTGGATACGCTATTTAATGAGCATCAGTGAAGTTCATAACAACCTTCATATTTTTGGTTCTTAAAAATTTAGTCTATAAAATCATGAGAGATCTTGATTCCACCCTTGTAAGTGCAAGCAAGAATTATGAAAAACTCTTTCGTCCTAAGAGGTATTGATATGCTCTTTTGTCCTAAAAGCTATTGATATGGCTCAAGTTAGGGGCCGAATAAGCCAAAAATGTCAAGTCCATCTTTACAGATTCAGAACTTGGCCCATTATAAATGATTTAAGTTCAACAAGCCCATATCCTAGAAGTATTTCACAGCATATTTATTATTATTTTTTTAAATATGGAGATTAAATGAGCAGATAAAAAGATTGGTGCTAGGCATTGCCACGAATTTCCTGAACCGATGATTCAAGTTTGGTGACAGGTCGAATCTAAACCAAACCACCCAGACTCGATTTTGGACGGTTCAATTTCAGTTCTAGTTTGGACGGTTTGATTTCATAGTTTTGGTTTGGCTGTTCGGTTTTTCTTTTAATTTTCATATAAATCAAATACATCCTGATCACAAATGAATATGATAACTTGCCTAATTATTTTTAAGTAGAGAACAAAAGTAAAAATTCAAAAAATACAAGTAATAATTCGATTAAAATATTTATAATGAGAAATATAAGTTTTATGATAAGTATGAGAAATATAAGAGAGTCTAGTAGTGGAGAATCCCAAGCAGTAGATAGTTTCCTTATTTGATATTTGAATTGCAAATAAGAAAGAGAAAGGTAGAGAAAAGTCACATTTTTCTCTCCATCATCTTTCACGCATCTCTCTCTCTCCCACTTAACTCACTTTTTACGTTCTTCACAAAAAAGAACAGGAGGAAAACACAACTTTTCTCTCTTCCCAAATCCGGTCCCTTAAAGCATTTCGACGGAGCAAACATCAGTTGTTCTCATTCGTGGTGATTGTAGTTCAGGCTTGTAAAGATCTTGTTATCTTTGTTATTCACCGTTGTCCCTACTAGTTAGAGGTAGGGTCTTAATCCTTAGTTGATTCCTGATGCATATATTGTTTGTTTGTATACTATATGTGCACTTTCAATGGTATTAGAGCATTAGAAAGCTTTTTTTTAGTGATTTTAATCATGATTTGCATGCCTCTATGTCTGTGTCGTCCATATATGCTACTGTTATTTTTTTGTTATTCAAATTCTGTCGTTTTTTGTTTGACTTTGTGTAAGATAGTAAAAATCCAAAATTATGAGGTACGAATTTCGAGAAACCAGTGGTACCATTACACTTAAGAGGCTTAGTTACACTACCAATCCAAATTTTGTTGAAAAAACCCATTGGGAAGGCCTCCAAATCGCACTAAAACAATTCTGAATTAATTTGTGAGGTAGAAACTTGGTGTGTCGTGCAAAGAGAGTTAGGGTACACGTGTCCTGATTCGTCCACGTAATCCACAGTGACCATCCAGAACGAGACATTTGGCAGAAGGCCAGTGTTGATTGTGTGACACGTGTGTACACATGGCCTAATGAGAGGACGGCACGTGGCAACAAAAGCCATCTAGGCTACCACACAAGTGACATGTGGCATGGATGATTGTACATCTACGTTAGCTTCAATGTCCACTTAGAAGGCGCCATGTGGTATCGAATGCCACACTGACTGATACGTCAGTAGACATGTCACTGCCATGTGGCACTGTTGACTATTCAATTAGGTGCATACATGGAACATCCAGCATCTGACATATGCCACATCATCAACACGTGACGATCCTGACTGGTCAACCTGAGGTACACGTTAGGTGGTGCCATGTGTCCACCTGCGCCACGTAGCTGTGCCATGTAGGCCAACACATATACATGCCACATAGACCCAGATGTCACGTAGGCCCAATCAGAGTTTGATATGTGTCAAGGTAGGACACGTGGACCACTCGAACGCTAACATGTGGCAATGGGCGCACACTAGCATGTGGGGGTGCGTACAACCGTTTTCAAAGTCCAAATTTTTTCAAACTTCACAAAAATACGTTTTACATTTTTATAGACTTTTTGGTATGTTTTTTTTGAATTATTTGAGTTCCAGAACCAATTGTTTTTGAATAATTAGGTGTTTATTAAATGTAAAATATGTATTTTCTGTTTGTATTTTGATTGGAAAAATTTATATTATTCATATAAAATATTTTTTATTTTATAAATATTATTTTGGCTACATCCATTGATTGCATGTTCAATCAATGAAGTGCATCAATTGTACTAACCCACATTTCTGTCTGTTTCAAATGGTGATGATCCGATCTCCTTTAGTAACCAGAGCCCTAGCCTCGAGGACTAAGCTGATACGTATGGAGGAGGATCTATGGGACAATGATATAGATGCCAAGATATGAATGTATGATATCGATAGGGTGGTAGCATACGTTGTTCACATGAACAACGAAATTTAGGAGTTCATATGGCGAGGTGGTTTTGGCCAAGGCACTAATATTGCCGGGATGATTCATGTGGTCCTTAACTCATTCCATGAATTTTACCATAGATTGTGGTTCACTGAAGCCATAGTCAAAGGAAACTATGAAGCCACCCTAAGGAGGTTTTTAGTTGACCTGTCAAGGAATGGTGTCTATAGGTGCATGCAACCTAATTACCCTTGTAGAGTCGATAATCACACTAGAAGGGGGGTTGAATAGTGTGATAATAGAAGCTTTGAATTTTCTTCAAGAATGAGTGCGATAAATGAAAGAACACCAAGAACTTATAGTGGATCGACCAACTCGATGCCTACATCCACTACCTAAGTATCACCACTTAGGATTTTCACTATTAATCTTCTCAAAGATTACAACTTCACTTTCTACCCAAGTGAGAACTCTTACAAGTTTCTTGATTCTGATTCAAGAACAAAAACCAACCTAAGGATCTACCATTGATCCCTCTCACAATCACTCTTTTCAAAAGTGTTTACAAACACTCACTAACAGATTAAAAGCTAGTGATATAAGTAAATAAAAAATGAATTTGAAGAGCAAATACA
>CAODLS010226795.1:0-24001 GCA_948243855.1 Flueggea neowawraea | reverse complement strand
CTCTCTTCCTCTTAACCACCACCATCGGTCTTTCTCCTTTTGAACACCACAACCCAGAGCTGTCGCCGCCACCACCGTCACTCTCCTCTACACTTCATCACACTCTAGATCTGCAACCACCACCATGAAACACATCGCTCCACCACTTGACTCTGACAATCCTACTGCCACTGTGCGACGTTCCGCTGTCAGAGTAGACCATCCTGTCTATTTCAACACCAAGACCCGATGTTGAATGGGTTAATTAATTAATGATTTAAAGTCTTGATCGGGTACCTTCTTGTCTTGGATACAGGAGGAGTGCAAAAGATGAAGAGGCTCGATGTTTGACAGCAATGAGACAAAACCCATGGCAACGACGACAGATCTCTCACGATTTTCTTCGTATGGATTGGTGGCGAAGTTCAAATACTCTCTCATCAACAGAGGAACTTTCAAAAGTCATTGAAGTCCTTGAATGTGTAATTTGATCTGTTTTTGGTGATTTATATTCACAGAAATTATCGATGGTGTGTGTACTAACAACATCAATCTTAGTTTTTTATTGTAATTTGATTTGTTTTTGGTGATTTATATTCATAAAATATGGTGATTTATATTCACCTGTTTTTGGCTTCCATCCTGATCTGGATTTTTTTGTTCTATTTATTGGCAATGGAGAACAACGAGTCTGAGTTGTTTGAGTGGGTTTGTTGATGCTTACACAATTTTGGGATTTTTTGATTTCCTTGATGTTGTTTTGATTCAACAAATGGGTTTTAGAGAAATTGTTGCTTTGAGATGTGGGTTTTAGATTAAATTGTTGCTTTTAGATGTTGGTGGATCAATTTTTGTGCAGGTATTTTTGTTGTTGGTGAATGGGTGTTGTTAGTGACTAGTTTTCAAGCTTGGAGGTGGAGGTGGTGATGGTGGTTATGGCTAATGTTGGTGGTGGTGATGGGGTTGTGGATTTTTTTTTATTTTCAATGTAAATTAATTTTAAAATTAAGGGTAATTTTGTCTTTTTGGGTTTTCTAGTAAAAATAACAAATGGAGTTAAAAGTTAGAGACCAGAATGAAGGGTTTCGAAAACGGAGGGACTACACAAGAGATATGGTCAAACCTCAGGGACCGTGGTGGATTTTGCCCGTATAAATACACCTCATTCACCCCATTTTTGGCAACCTTGGACTCACACATTCAAAGAAATAGAATTATTCTCTCATCAATTTCCAAGGAGGATTCTAGCATTGAAGAGGAAAGAGAGACGGATTTGAAGAAGGCTTTCACCATCCATCGAGAGAAACTTTATTCCTTCTTTCTATCTTCTTTTTCTTCCTTTAGAAATTATGTTTAGGACTTTTATTTCTTGTTTTATGTCTTGCTTTGTAAATATGTTAGCTTAAACCCTTGTTAGGGTATTAGAGATGTAAACCTTGGATTGATGTTGCTTTAATGGATGATTATTATTATTATGGGTATTCTATTTTTATTGTTATATCTACTGTTATTGATGATTTTATTGCTAAATATATTGTTGGTGATTGATTTTATGACTTGTTGAATATTGAATGATGTTGTGCCTAGCTACCACAATGTTGTTTTTGACAAGCCCAAGTGATGAATTGAAACATGAAGCTTAGGTTAGGTTTACAAGCATAAAACTTGGTGAGTATTAGAGTAGAAATATTTGATGCTTACAAGGTGCTCGATGAAATTTCTCTATTATCCTAATGGGTCTAATTTGGCTAGGTGAAGCCGAAAGGACCCACCTAGGCAGTGTAGGCATGACTTAAGTGACTTTGATAGGGGCCTTGAGTGATTCATATGGAGAGAACACTCACACCCATTTCTTAAAACCCAATTTCATCCATTAGGCAACTACATCTTTGGTTTTATCTCGAAAGCCCTAACATTTTCTTATTATTGATTTTCTTGTTTATTTTCTTGCTTGCTTTCATTTACAAAACTACAAAAAAAAACAATTGATGTTTTTATTTGCCTTTGCCTTCTTATTGACCACAATTATACTCGTTCCCTTGGACCCTAGGGATACTCCCAAGGTAAAACTACATCAATTCGCGTCACTTGTGAGAACTTGATCACTACCATCTATTATTATATGCCTTAGTGTCTACCATCTGCTATTATAAGCTTACAGGTTATCGTCTGTTATTATATGCCTTAGTGGCCACCGTTTGCTATTATCAGCCTATGGGCTATCATCTGCTATTATTAGCCTACTGGATACCATCTGCTACTATTGACCTTATTTAAGTATGCTATTATTAGCCTTATTGGCTACCATCTGATATCATTTACCTATATGGGTAATACTAGTTTCAGGATTATCGATAAGCTATATGAGAGGTATAATATATTATTAAGAATTGAGTCTGTATTATTGATCATACCCCTATAATATATTTTTGTTATGATATAGCGGAGTGTATACTACTGGAGCCTGTGGGCTGCAATGCTCGCATATATGCTTTTATGATCAATGTCTATGTGGTTCAGATTTTAGACCATTAGGACACTGGGTTCTGTCTAGGGACCCTAAGGTTGTCGGTTGTTTGGCCCTTTTGAGCCGAGTATTGTTTGGGCTCTTAAGGTTGCTAGTTTTTCTATGATCTCATTTGGCACAGTTTCAGTATATTATGAGTGTATGATCAATGATAGCAGAATATGTTCTGAACTCTGTATATGTAATATCTAATTATTTGCATATCGTCCGTAATATGATATTTATCTAAATTCATGTTATAACGTCCGACTGATATTTATAATGTTTGACTGTATGATGTTGCCTTTTGTACGACATGTTTGAAAAAGGCTTTCAAACTATTGTTAGTATGTACATGCGTGCATATTAGTATTTATATGAGTACATACGTGCAAGTGGTATTTTTCTGAAATGTTTTCAAAATGGATTGTGTGTTATCCCTCACTGAGATTTTTCACCCTCTTTTGTTGGTATTTCAAGTTGTCTCGGTCTTCCGTGCTCAGTGAGGATCATCGTTTAGCAATGGATGCCTTTTTGTTTTGGCCCACTATGTATGTGCTAGTAGATGTTCCACAATCGGGATATATGCGAGTTATGGGGTTCTGATTGTTAATTGGTTAACTAGAATACTCACTAATGATTATCTTTGTTTTGGTTAATAATTTATATTCTATTACATTTAGAATTTTATAAGTTTAATATTATCGATAGTTCTTACTTAATAATCTGGTTAATAAATTTTTAGTAAAATGAATTGGGTAGATAATCTAATCATCTAAGGCTTGTACGAGACAGGACGGGCCAAACCTATAGTTTGGATCATCTCGTACAACGATCATGGTCCAATTTTGGGTAGTGAAAAAGGTGGTACTAGAGCTTTAGGTTTTATAAGTATGGGTCATTTGTGGAGCTTAGATATTCTTGATCGAGTCAGTTTGATTTATCTTTTATGTCCTTCTAAGTGTGTTATGGGTACTATGGCAATTGTCAGCATTCTGATATCCACATTCGTATTCTATTTGTTTGTTACGTCCGTAGACATGGACTAATAGTGCAAGACATCAGCTTGAGCCATCGCTAGGCGTGTAGTCATCGAGGCCTCTAATTATTTTGTAGCGGATCCAAGTGACTTGCGTAGTTGTCTGGAGGTAGAGGCATCGCTTCTTCTGTAATAGCTTCACGCTACCGCTTAGACAGGTTCTCTTAAGCAGCTCTTTCAAAGACCATATCATATTGAAAAAAATCTTTGAAAATGTGAGCGTGAGATCCTTGCATGATCTCACAAGAGAAGTTAGAGGCTCAGTTGAGAGAGTTGTTTGATAAGGGTTTTACCTTTAAGGTGCTTTAGTAATGATTTTGAAGAAGAGGAGAATGGAGTTAATTTGTATGATTCAATTCATATAAGCTGAGTTTTTGAATGATAAGAGAAGTGTCAGACAAGTGCGCCAGTGTTGGCTTAACACTAGGTTCTGAAGGTCATGTGGTGTATTTCAATACATCGAGTGTTGGCTAAGGTTGAGTGATTTATTGAATATTGCTTCAACAAAATTTCAAAATATGGTGAATAGGGTATTCAGGATAGATTGAGATCAAATTGTCGTTGAGTATAGATGATGGTAACTCGAAATGATAATCAATGAGAATAACAAATTAGATTGGTTTGATGATTTTGTCAGGAAATAAAGATGGTGTTGGAACTGTAAAAGCATAGGAAATTTTGATGTTATGATTAAGAATAACAAGTTCGGAGAAGTGAGAGGATAAGTCCAGTAATGGTGAATGATAAGTTATGATTTAGATCTGTGTAGTGCACCAAAGTTGAATATGGTAAAAAAACATGGGTTTTAGATTTCATGATGCGTCTATTATTTGGTGTCAATAGGAGTAGGAGTGTTTGGAATACTAAGGATGTTCGTAATGTTATGAGTATGGGCAATGGACTCTTGTGTAATTTTATTGCCTGATATGAGAAGGGATTCAGTGGTTAGTGTTCAAAAATCAATCATTTTGACAAAATTGTGGAATTGAGAAAGAGATTTCTTGGTTCCATTAATTTTAAAAATATTTGGTATTTGATGTAGTGGAAACTTTGGTGCAGTGTAATTATTTCTGTGTTGGCGTTTGATTGGATTAGATGTCTATGATAAGGATAATTATGAATGTGGATATGATCTAGATTCGATTT
Source organism: Flueggea neowawraea (assembly GCA_948243855.1). Classification (NCBI taxonomy): domain Eukaryota; kingdom Viridiplantae; phylum Streptophyta; class Magnoliopsida; order Malpighiales; family Phyllanthaceae; genus Flueggea; species Flueggea neowawraea. The sequence continues at coordinate 19,331 of CAODLS010226795.1, read as the reverse complement.
TAAGTATATGGATTTACTTACGGATTTGATATGATTGGACTATTGGATATGGATATCATGTATGTCGATATCATGTGAGTAATTTCTTGGGATTGCTTGTGCGAACTCCGTTAATAACATTTGGATATGTTACATTTCATGTGCTCTGTGGTTGCAGTTTGGAGATTGACTTCCAATTGTGGTTTGGATTAAGATTTCTTTGCTAAATATTGTCTGGTTTGCTTCATGTTACTCTGTGTGTTCATTAAGTATTAGAACTTTTGAAGCTTAATATCTATAAATGTCTGAGTTTGTGCCTTCCGGCATGTGATTCTTCTGACTTTGAGAATATGTTCCTCTGTATCTTCATACACTCTAGTATCTCAAGCTTTGTTCCTTAGGAATTATGTCCCAAATTTGCTTTATGGTTTATCGCCATGGTCAGTTGATATAAGACTCAATTCGTCCTTTGATGGAGCGTCAATGAACGTCTTTTAGAACCATCATTCTGTGAGTTGTGGTGCCAGTATCCGAACTGGTTTGATTCTGCTAATACATAAGTCTTTATCTTCTGACTCTGCATTTGCATTTCCCAGTTTCTTTTGTCTTTGTTTCTGCATACTCTGTATTATATATGTACCTCTGCATGTTGGGTATGAATAGTCTGGAACATCAGTTCTGATAGTTAGCTTCTTTGTGGTCAGTCTGTAAGAGTTATGGATTTTGTTTTAATATAGAGACCTAGGTTTGATTTTTGGCATTTCATATTAGGTCTTGATTAGATTGGGGATTGGAGTTATAATAGCATTCAGTGTATCTCTATAATCTTTCTAATTTGAATCGTCTAGAAATTCGATGATGAATTTCTTTTAGTTGGGTATGAATTGTCTGGAATGTCAGTTCTGATAGTTAGCTGCTCTGTGGTCGATCTGTCAGAGTTATGGATTTTGTTTTGATATAGAGACCTAGGTATGATTTCGTCATTTGATATTAGTTCTTGATTAGATTGGGGATTAGAGTTATAATAGCATTCAGTCTATCTCTGTAATCTTTCTGATCTGAATCGTCAAGGATGAATTTCTTTTGAGGGGGAAAGTATGTAATATCAAAGCCATTTTTATTAGGTTCTCTGTAGTATTTTGTCAATTTTTGATCTGATCCTTGGATGTTTGAGATGATGATTAAGCGTTTGTAGATGTTGAATGATGTTATTTTTGTAATACTGGTGTTGGTGAGCACCGAGAATGATCTGACGCATGCATGCGAGCAAATGTCGTCGTTGAGGCAGGCTTTAAGAAGGCTAATGTACGTTAGCATTGTGGCTAATGTGCGATATCTAGAAAATATAGATAACGTACATTAGCAGTTGCCTAACATATGTTAGTGTGTCGTAATGCACGTTAAGGATAATCTAGCGTACGTTAACCTTCATTTTTTTTCAAAAAAGAAGTTATTGGACATGTTTTTTAGCTAGGTAACGTATGTAAGGAGTTTGGTAATATATGTTAAGGTCCCATAACGTACCTTAAGTGTGTAATAATGTACGTTACACTTTGGAAATCAATGAAATGGTGCGTTTTAGTCTGGTGGTCTTCAAATACCCCCAAACCTGAACCTTTTTGGAAAAAACACAATTTCTTCACTCCAATCTTCTCCATAGCCATCTGAATCTCTCTCCCATTGTCTCTCCTTCATTTATTTCATCATTTTGAGGTAATATTATGTCTCTAATCCGTTTATTTCTTCCATTTTATGCGATGCTTGAGTTAGGTTACAAGAACTACGTTTTTTAGCATTTTGCTAGGGTTTTGACTTTGGCTCAATTTTTGGTTATATTTTAGTTGGATATTGATGGATTATGATTGTATGAGGTTGGAAATGTAAGGATTTAGCTTGAGTTTTGTTGTTTATGCATGTATGATGTGTTTGAAGCTTGGTGTGGCTTTAGTGATGATTTTGAGCTACAATTTCAATTTTGAACAAATTTTTTATTTGATTTAAGTTAGTTTCCATTAGATTATGATATAATGAACTTGATAATGTATGGTATTGGTTTGGAATCGAGATTCGAAGAGGTTTTTGTAATCCTAATATGGCAATCCAAGAGGGGGTATGAATTGGATTTCTTGCTAAAAGTTAAAACCTTTACAAAATATTTTTCTATATTTGGAAAACCAAAACAGTAGCTCAATCCAAAACACAGTCATACAAGAATTAAATAAAAAATAGTAAGGGAAAGAGAATTAAAGCCCGGATTTATAGTGGTTCGGTACTCATTGACCTACGTTCACTCCTTTAGTTCACTAGAGATTTTTAAATCCACTAACAATTTCCTCATTTACAGATGGAGGCAAACTGTTACACCTCTTATTTTGCAGGTTCACAAGCAACTTTTACACACTTGTTTTTCAGGACGAAACAAAAAAACCAAACCTCTAGTTTTTACGAGCCCAACTAGACAAACCGTTTACCACTAGTTTTCTAAGGCACACTAGCAAACCTATACTACCCTTAAGCTTTTACACCAAAGCTTGATTACAAGTGAATTCTCAGAATTAAAAAAGTATTATCACACCAACTCAGTAAGTAAATAGCAGAGTAGAACAAAAATATAGAGAAAATCAAGAATAAGTGCAACAAAGCTTGGGCACTCTCTTAATAATGTTCATACATTTCTCTCTCTTCGGAGAGAACTATTTATGGGCATTCTCCCAAAAGTAGTTGTTGCTAATCCCAATGTAGCCATTGTGAGAGAAATGCAAAATATTGAAATAGCATATGTAAGCCATTTTTACATGCTTACTATCGGTACTACGAACGTAGTACATGATTCCATCAGAGTAGTACGCGTGGTCTATCTCCTTTCTCGTGCATAGCAGAGAGTTCATCAGCCACTGCTTGAATTTATTTGATACTAGATGTCTACTACGCACATTGATCTTCTTCCACGTGCGTAGTACTTCAGTCTTGTGCGTTTGAAACAAACTTCTACGTGCGTTAATGTATTTCCAAGATCACACATTTGATTCTTCACGTGACTATGTCAAAGAATTTTTTAATTTGAAATTTTCGAGGAGCATTTCAGATTTGTTGATAGTCCAGCGCATCCTCATCAACGTACACAACATTCTTTTTACGTGCGTAGCACATAATGTTTTGACGTCACTTGTTAAGAGAATGTTCCCATTTGAAATTATGACACATTCTTTCAAAGTTTGTCTTCATCTGAGATTAGGTGTCACCCTTGTCTACGTGTGTAGAATGTTTACCACGTGCATAGCATTTGATCTTCAAAGATGTCTCTTTTACTCTTATACGCGCACTGAACTGGTTAAATGTGACTTTTCCTTGTGTCATGAGCTCTCTTCAATTTTCATTGAGAAGTTGTCCATGCACTTAGTATTTCTTTTGCATGCATAGTATGATGCTACCTTCAGGTCAGTAAGAACACATATCTACTGTGTGCAATATACTTGGCTTCACGCGTACAATAAGGAACTGATTCACTACGCGCACAGCATAGCCTACTATTCATATTCCATTTATACTACATGCATTGTATGCTTTTCGATGCGCACAATATCCATTCTTGAAAAAATATATATACTCTAGCTTGATCAACGTGCACAAATCATAGTGTTGTGTACTTAGATTGTCCTTTCACGCACTTAGAGAGTATATTACGTGCATAGCTTAACTATTTCAAGTGTTTTGTTAAATCATCAAATCTTAAAAGGAATGTTCACCAAAACTTGGTTCAACAATCTCCTCTTTTTTGATGATGACAAACATTGAAAGAGTTTGCACTCCCCTTCAATCAATGCACCTATTTAAAAAAACTTGCAAAAAAAATTGAAAGAATTTGATCAAGGTTGTTAAGCCTTGTCCATTTGTTAGTCTTAACAAAATTTACACAGCCAAATTAGTATATATATCAGAGCATCATTATGCCAATTGCATTTCATTCAAGACAATATCAGATCAATCAATATCAGAGCAATATATCCAAGTATCCAAGTTTCATTCATACAAACTCTATAATTTCTGCCCCTTTTTGTCACAATCAAAAAGGTAGAACAAAGTAAGCATAATTTGCACAAATAAAAGACAGATTTGAACACAAGAGTATTTCATTAAAATAAACATATACACAGATTTGAACAAGATAAATGTGATGCAAGTTATGTATGCATGAAAAAATGTAGATCCTAGCCAATGAAAATCACTATATTGAGGAAGAAGGTTTTGGATCGGAGGTGGATTCATCTTCTTTTAGAGGTTCTGCTAACACATCTAAAGAAAGATCAACCATCATCCAATGTGTTGTCCATTGACAAATTTATTCCACTATCTGTGTCATACCCTGCCTCATTTCAAGAATGTCTTGTGATACCTATTCATGTTCCAGTTCTTTCTCATCATCTAAAATTTTGACAACTTCAGGAATTTGAGACATACTGCCAAGAACAACCTTCTCCTTTGCTAGCAACTTTTCCAACTCCCTAACCCTTTTTCTGTGAGCTCTTTCTCATGCAAGATCAGTTGGATGTATCAATGGTTATGGTCCTAGTTGTTGTGAAGTTTGAGGTGGAGGTTCTTCCATAGGAATCTCAAGTTCTGAATCTATTGATTCACTCGAGTCTCTTGAAGATTCAGAGTCTAATTTGGTTGGGTCCTTAGCTTTTTCTTTTCGGATATCTCTTATGAATTCCTCCCTCATTCTTCTCATCCTCTCAAGATCCTCATAAGCTTTTGCTCTCGATCTAACAGATGAAAAAGCTTCAGTTTTAGCTTCCTTTGATTTCTTCTCTTGTTGCATATTCACTGGATTTTCAGTTTATTCTTTTTCGTGCTCAGCAAAAGGAATCTCAGTTTTAGATCTTGGTTCCTCAACTGGAAAATATTATTCTTGCTATTGTTCCTCAACTGGAACCTCAATCTCTTCCTTTACAACATTTTTTTCCTCTACATATACTTCCTCGGCCATAGGTTCTGCTTCACCCATCTTCTCTGCCTCAGTTTGTGCTTCTTCCACAACTGGGTCTTCATTCAAATCTACTAGTTGATCAACAACCTTATTAGCAGTATCTTCTATAATTTTGCAGAAGAACTCAAAACAATTTCTTCTACGAACTCATGAATCCGCTGAGACATTGCACTTGGTAACTCAGATACATTTACTGGTTCATTAGCTGGTTCTACAATTGGTTCGTGAACTAGTTCTTCATTAACATCAATCACACCAGTAAAATCATCACCATGTGAAAGAGAATATGGAGGGCTTGCTACTGCTGAAGGGCTTGGAGGAGGTGGTTGATTTCTCAACTATTGAATTTCTCTTCTTAAGCTTTCGAGAATTCAAAACTTCTCTTGCAGCATGTTGATTACAACCTCAAAATTTGAAGTTGTAACAGCTTTATACTCTTGAAACTCTTGCCTAAATTTTTCAAATTTGCTCCTCTTTACTCAACTTGTACTTGCTTCCCCTTCAACACCAGTTTCAATAGCCATATTCTCCTCCTCTTTGGTTCCTTCCTCTTCTTCTATCTCTTTCCTTTCAACATTTCCAGTTTTCTGTTCTCCTTTTCTTCTTACAAAAACCATGTCATGCTTCTTAGGCATGTGATGCTTATCTCTATCATGAAACATACATATTCTTCTCTCAAGTAGGGCTGGAACACATAGCCTCTTTAGATTGCTCTAAACAACTTCATACCTCAAAGAGATTTAGTACGGATTTTTCTGGTTTCCAACATTGAAATGATTCATACCCTTCAAAACTCACATCAAAGTGTTGAAAGATTCTTGTGAGATAACTGGAAAATGGCATACTTTCCTTCCTCTGCCCATCCTTAATCTTGAAAGTAGGCATGTTGAAATTCTTCACTTTATCCAATATCCAATCAACTACAACATCTACAAAGTTAACTTCCTTTCCATTCATCAAAAAATACATCATTATCATATCTTGATTTGTGAGAGGAGAGTGTGTATGAGACTTTGGCTGCAAAATCTTTGTTAAAGCCAAGTAAACCATCTTCCACATTGCTCCAAAGTCATTTTGATCAAGGTGTTTTGCCTCAACTTTCACTACACTAGCTCTTTCAAGCATGACTTTCCTAATTTCATCAAGATTAACTCTAATCTTGTTCCCAACTTCATCAAGGAAGTATTTCATGCCCTTCTCTTTCTTCACTGCATATCCACTCTTACATAGGCCAAACAAGTTGTGCAATAAATCTTCATCAATTAGGATTTCTTGGCTATTCACTCTATTGCTAACACCTATATTGCCGAGGCTAAGAGGATCATCTTCATCTCCATTCTGCCATAAGCGAGCATTAATATAAAACTCCTTCACCATTTCTAGGTAGTAACATCTCTTACTACACAGAAATTTCTAATCCCAAATCTGTTGAAGTCTTCTTCAATTTCTAAACCTCTTTCATTCAAGGAGCGAAAATCAAAAAGCCTTGAGTCGGGAAACTTTACCCTTGATAGATGATTGTACAATCTAGTGGCTTGAACATCGACGAACATCATTGAGTCAAACTCATCATCAATGACTACACCCTTCTTCTTCTTCTTCAATTTCATGGAGGGAGGCGACACAGAGATGCCTTACCTTATGAAGGCTTGCTTCTCTTGAGTATTTCTTGATCTCTTAACACCTCTAGAGGGTTTGCCTTGCTCTGGAGCACGCTTGTCATGAGACACTTTTGTGCTAACCTCTATATGCTTCTTTGGTACATTAAAATAGGATTCTACGCAAAGTTTTAGGGTTAGTAAGTACGTACTAGGGTTTTGAGAAATTAGGGAAATCTAAGAGAAAATATGATTGAGAGTGATTGGATTGTTTCAGAGAGAGAGAGATTTGAATTTGTGGGAAAATCTGAGCGAGAGTGATATTTTAGGTTTAGAAATTTTGATTTGAGAAATGAGAGGGAAATGATGATTTTGGGTATTTAAGCAAGTAAAAACATCCTACGCGCACAATATGCCTTCCACGTACGTTGATAATGGATCTGTGAAGACCTACATGCTTGGAACACCATAATACGCGCACAGACATGGATTGAAGGAATTTTGATTGATTCTGCTTCAAAATGGGTTAGGGTTTCACATACGTATCACCTTGGTGAAACACATATAGAAGAGACAAAATGGCATCTTTGTGCCTTATTCACATAGTACGCGCATAGATCCATTGTTCCTTTTGGATATAATGCGCTTTGATCATTCAATGTGCCTCTTCAAATGTTGTTCTGCATACATGCTATATCTTCCATGCACATATTACCAATACTTTTGAACCCAGTGCCACTGTCTCATATCCCACGTGCATTGAACCACATACTAAGTGCATAGAATCATCAGACTGGATACTCGAAAATAATACCATCTTCAACTATGCACATAGTACACCATTTACATTTACAGTAGAATCCCAAAAATTCTTCCATTGAAGCAACACACTGATCTACACACATAATACTACTGCGACGTACTTAGTATCCAACACTGATAAATCCAGAACCCATCAACTATCCATTTGCACAATACCATATCCAGCGCTCACAATGTCATTGCAGATACAAATTCTAAACTTCATTCCTTCCAATCTCAGTGATTTCATTTGACATATGGATCACTTTAACATATATGTATGCATGAATGCAAATGAACATAAATTATGCACAAATAATCAATCAAAACTCATTCAAATCACACATACTAATACGCGTATGAATTGAAACAAAATTCTTTTTATTAAGGGGTTTTATCAAAATATAAGCAAGCTGATCATTTGTAGAAACAAATTCAAGTTCAATATCATCCTTGAGAGCATGATCACATATAAAATGATGCTTCATGTCTATATGCTTAGTTCTAGAGTCCTGAATTGGATTTTTAGAAATATTAATGGACTAGTATTATCACACTTAATTGGAACTTTTGAAAACACAATTCTAAAATCCAAAAGTTGTTGCTTGATCCATAAAATTTGTGCAACACAACTTTCAGGTGCTACATATTCAAATTCAGCACTGGATAGTGCAACATAATTTTGCTTCTTTAAGAACCAAGACACTAGTGCATTGCCTAAGAATTGGCATGTACCCGATGTACTTTTCCTGTCTAGTTGGTTTCTTACATGATCAGCATCACTAAATCCAAATAAATCAAAGTCATCATGTTTAGGATAACATAATCCAACATTCTTAGTTCTTATCAAATATCTAAAAATTCTTTTTGCAGCGCTCTAATGAGATTCTTTTGGACATGATTGAAAATGTGCACAAAGACAAACACTAAACATGATATCTGGTCTACTTGCAGTAAGGTAAAAGAGGGATTTGGTCATGCCTCTCTATAGCTTTCCATCTATCCCTTTTTCCTTGTTTATCTTTGGTGAGTTTTGTTGTGGTATTCATTGGAGTTAAAGCAGATTTAGCACCCTCAATTCCATACTTTTCAGCATATCACTGATGTATTTACTTTGGTTGATGAAGATGCCATCCTTTGTTTGCTTAATTTGCAATCTGAGAGAGTTACTAAGCTCTCTAATTATGCTCATATCAAATTCGTTTTGCATTAACTCAAAAAACTCTTCACACAAAGATATGTTAGTAGCACCAAATATTATATCATTAACATAAATTTACACCAAAAGTAAATCATCATTTTTATGCTTAACAAAAAGAGTATTATCCACTTTACCTCTACTAAAATCATTCTCCAACAAGAATTGACTCAATCTTTCATACCAAGCTTTAGGAGCTTACCTTAAACCGTAAAGAGCCTTCTTGAGTTTGTACACATGGTTTGGATGGTGAGGATCAACAAATCCAGGGGTTTGTTCTACATACACCTCTTCCCTAATATATCCATTCAAGAAAGCACTCTTCACATCCATTTGGAAAAACTTAAAGTCCTTAAAGCATGAATATGCACAAAGAATTCTGATAGCTTCAAATTTATCTACCAGTGCAAAGGATTCTTCAAAATCTATGCCTTCTTCTTGAAGATATCCATAAGCAACTATCCTTGAATTGTTTGTGACCACTTATCCTTCTTCATTTTCTTTGTTTTTAAACACCCAATTGGTTCCTATGTTTCCATACTTTGTTCTTTTCAAATTGATTTAGCTCCACTTGCAAAGACAATATCCAATACTCATTTTCTAGAGCATCATCTACCTTCTTTGGTACCACTTGAGATATAAATGCATAATTAGAAACTTGTTGCATAGCTGATCTAGTGGTAACTCCCTTTGAGGCATATCTAATGATGAGATCTTTTGGATGCGATTTGGCATATCTCTATTCGTTAAGCAAATCTTTATGTTCCACATCCTTTGAATTGTCTTGACTTTGCTGAGATGAAGCATTTCCTTTATCATTGATGTTGATATCCTTCATTTTGTCAACAATGTTTGGACTGCAATCATCATCATCCACACTTGGCACAAAATGGTTAGTTCCATCAAAGATGACATGAATAGATTCCTCAAGTCCTATTTTTCCTCTCAACAACTCTATTTTGTTCAGGTGTCCTTGGAGTAGAAATATTGTGCAGAATTCCATGCTCCTCACAATAGAATTCAAATGGCTCACATGAGAATTCTCCACCTCTATCACTCCTAATGGAGGTAATGGTGTAGCTTTTTTTCATTTTGAACTCTCTTGCTATAAGATGCAAATGCATGAAAAGCCTCATTTTTATGTGCAAGAAAGAAAAATCATGTAAATCGTGAAAAATCATCAACAATAACAAAACAATAAGCTTTCCCACCAAGACTCAATGTACTAGTTGAACTAAATAAATTAATATGCAATAATTCCAAAGGTCTTGTGGTAGAAATCAATTTTTTTCTTTGAAAGGATGATTTTGTATGCTTTCCTTTAACACACGCGTCACACACTAAATCCTTTTCAAATCTAATTTTTGGAAAATCTTTTACTAAATCCTTTTTAGAAAGTTTTGAAATGGTATGCATGTTTGCATGTCCTAACCTTCTATGCCAAAGCCAAACATCATTGTTCATAACCGAGAAGCAAGTCTCATTAAAGGAATTGGAATCTAACAAGTCAACCACATAGATATTGTTTTGTCTTAGACTAGTAAATAACACATTTTCAACAACATCATGAACAATGCATTTGTTGGGTTCAAAAACAACTTTGCAATCCTCATCATAAAATTGACTAATGCTAAGAAGACTATACTTCAACCCATCAACAATCAACATATTGTCAATAGTGGGATTAGGAGACTTACCAACCTTAGCTTCACCAATAATTTTACCTCTTGCATTATCAACAAAGGTCATATAGCCTCCATTTTTTTAATTAAGTTGAGAGAACATTGTTTTATCTCCTGTCGTGTGGTGAGAGCAGCCATTGTCTGAGTACCACACATTCCTCTTTGCTTTTGCTCTCAAACACACATACAATGACACATCAAGCTTTTGATATTGGTACCCAAATATTTTTGGGTCCACTAAGGTTAGTTCTCACTATATTGGGCAAGATTGCTCCGTTTGGAACCCAAATCCTTTTGATCCCAATGTTCCTAGATTTTCTCCACTTATAAGAAAATGCAAAATGTCCATGAGCACCACAATAAGAACATGCATTGTTCAAAACAGTACCTTGCTTGACAAAAACAATTTTGGTACTCTTGCTTGAAGCAAAAGGATTGTAGCATAGTCCATGCTTTGACAAAGATTGTCTTTGCAAACCCACAATTTTGTCAAGGTTCTCTTTTCCATTTGTGAGCTTTGGGACAATGTTGGAAAACTTTTGAACTTCATTTTGCAAACAAGAATTTTCATCAATCAAAACATTTTTCTCTTGTTTTAAAACTTTGAATTTATCCTTAAGCTCACCAACTCTTTTACTCAAGATAAAGTACTTATCACCAAGATTTTCAAATTCAACAAGCAATTCAATGTATGCACTTTGCAACTCATCAAAAGTACTGCCACCATTAACCTTATTTTCCTCATCACTTGAGAATTCATCTTCTATTGCCATCAAACACAAGTTAGCCATTTCCCCACTTCTTCATCCTCTTCCGTGTTATTGTCATCATTGTCACTCCAAATGGCTTTCATGGGATTTCCTTTCTTCTTTGAATACTTGGAGTATTTCTTGGAAAGAGGGCATTCTTGTTTCATATGACCAGGTTTGTTACATTTGTAACAAACAATTGAGGTGTCCTTCTTGAGATCTCTCCTAAAATCCTTCTCGAAGTCCTTTTCATATTCTTCCTTTGAAAATTGATCTTTCTTTTCTTCCAAGACTTGTCCTTCCTCATAAATCTCTTGAACATTCTAGAATACATAGCCATTTTTACATCATCACTGCCATCTTTTTCTTCATCTTCGAACTCTTCAACAACTTTAGATTTTAGAGTCATTCCTCTTGTTCTATCACTCTTTAATGTTTGTTCTTCTTCCTCATGCAAACCCATATCATGTGTAAGAAGTGACCCAAGTAATTCTTATAAAGGTAGAGTGTTGAGATCTTTTGCTTCCAAGATTGCATCTTTCTTTGAAGCTCAAGATTTTGGCAAAGCTCTCAAAATCTTCCTTACAAGTTCTGAGTTGGAGTAGGTTTTTCCAAATGCTTTCAGCCTATTCAAGATGTTATTGAACCTATCGAATATTTCTTGTATTCTTTCTCCTTTTTTCATCTTAAACAGTTCATACTTGTGTACAATGAGAGATAGTTTGTTTTCTTTCACTTATGAAGTCCCTTCATATGTTATCTCTAAGGTCCTCTAGATTTCATGTGATGTGGAGCATTGTTGGATCTTATTGAATTGGGTCTTGCTAAGTGCACAAAATAAAATGTGCATTGTTTTTTTGTTATAACATACCATCTTCTTATCATGACCTATCCATTCTAATTTCGGCTTGAGAGATTCAACTCCATCCACTATTTTCTTTGGCACATAGGGATCAGTCTCTACTACATCCCAAACTTCTTCAGCTTCACACTTCAAGAACACCACCATTCTTGTTTTCTAGTAAACATACTCACTGCCGTCAAAGAAAGGAGCCTTATTAATAGATAAACCTTTATATTTAGACATGTCTCTAAAGGATGCCATTTTGGATATTACACTCAAGGTTGTTAGACCTTAAGTATTGAGCCTTAGCTCTGATACCAATTGTAATCCCAATATGGCAATCCAAAAGGGGGTGAATTGGATTTCTTGCTAAAAGTTAAAACCTTTATAAAATATTTTTCTATATTTTGAAAACCAAAATAATAGCTCAATCTGAAACACAGCCACACAAGAATGAAATAAAAGAAAGTAAAGGAAAGAGAATCAAAGCCCGGATTTATAGTGGTTCGGTGCTCCTTGACATACGTCCACTCCTCTAGCTCACTAGAGAGTTTTGAATCCAATAACAACTTCCTCACTTATGGGTGGAGGCAAATCATTGCACCTATTGTTTTGCAGGTTCACAAGCAACCTTTAAACACTTGCCCAGACTTTATTAAAGTGTCTTAATGAATCATTAAGGTGCTTTGTCATTTTCCATACTTTCATTAAAGTGCCTTAATGAATCATTAAGGTGTGTTGTCGATCTTCAAAGTTCACTCCTTTAATTCTGACATCATCTTGTAATATTCAAATTCAAATCCCGAGGAGCGTCTTGGCTTTGTCCTCATCCTAACCTCATCAATGTGCGTTATACACTTCACTACGTGCATTGTTCATCTTTCTTCAAAGATAACTTCTTTGCATCATCTATTAATCTTGCTTGCCAACAAAAATCATTCTGAACTTTTGACAATGTGTGTTACACCCCATTTACTTGCATTGATGCTCATCTACGTGCCTTGGTGAATCATCTAAGCGCTTAGATCAATGTCTGGCACTTTCTGCTTCTTGTCTCAATCCGTCTGTGTGCTTAGATGCCAATTTTGCATTCATTAACGAACTTTAATGAATCAATAAGGTGTTTTGATCTTCATTAACACACTTTAATGAATCGTTAAGGTGCTTTATTGACAATATCAGCAAGTCTGCAATTTTACACATTTTTCATGGATGTTTTGCATTCATCATCATTAAAACCGAAGTCAACAATCTCACCATTTTTTATGATGACAAAACATACATGAATTTGAAAAGCTATTCATCAATAACAAACAAATTGATCAAGGATTTCACTCCTTATCACATGGTTAGCTCAACACAATAATATTCATGATGTTCAAAATGAAGAATAATGCCAATTGTAAGAAATATGTGGCATGATAAAACACTTAATCAAATTCATTCACATTTCTCCCCCTTTTTGTATCATCAAAAAGTTTATGCAAAATCAATAATCTCTTTGAATTAATAAAAGGAAAAAATAAGCACAATTTTAGCCCACCTAAGCAAATGCATTTTTTCAAAAAACGGTTTTGAAAATAAAAACTCCCCCTTTTGTTTCAAAACATGCATATTAGTAAAAGTATATCTCGCCCTTTGAAAAACTCAATAAATCAATGTATGCAATCAATTAATCAACAAATATTTCTTCCCCTAAGAATATCAGAAAATCAACACATGCATTTCAAAAACAGAATGAAAATAAATGAAAGAAGTAAAATGAAAATATAGTTCAATGGAAGGGAACCACATTTGCATTTTTCTCCTTGACCTTGATTGTTGTTAAGCACAAGCTTGTTTTCCAATGTGTATAGCCGCTGCCATCAAAGAAGATAGCTCTATTAATAACAAAACTTTCAAATATTGAAATGTCATAAATGAATGTGATTTTTGGGATCTTTAACTCTTTGGATGTTAAGCCAAAAATAATTATCAAGAGCACATGCTCTGATACCAATTGTAAGTCCCAGTAGGAGGAATAGAATGGCAATTCAAGAGGGGGGTGAATTGGATTTTTAGGAATTTAAAAACTTTGTTGAAAATCTTTTGAAAATTAAAACAAATAACAAAGTTTTCTTTCAAACTTAAATTAAAAAGTAAATGTGAAAGCTCTAAAGATCCAATCCACACTCAACAATAATGTAAATCAAATACAATGCAAGTTAATGTAAATGAGACATTAATGGAGAGAGAGATCAAATCCCAATATTTATAGCGGTCTGGTCCTCTTGACCTACATCCACTCATCTAGCTCAACTAGAGAGTTCAATCCACTAAATATTCTTCCTCACTTACGGGTGGAGGAAAACCGTTACACCTTGTTTTTGTAGGATCAAAAAGAAAACAATTACACCTTGTTTTTGCGGACTCAACAAGAAAACCGTTTTGCGGGCTCAACTAGAAAACCTTAACCACTAGTTTTTTTGTGGGATCAACTCGAAAACTGAACCACTTATTTTTGCGGGATCAACAAGCAAAACCAAACTCTAGTTTTCTAAGGCTCACTAACAACCACTCTTATTTTTTTAAGGCACAACAAAGAAACCTATCTACCCAACCAAACAACCTTACTTGTTACAGATTTAACCCAAAGTTATAGCAGATTTGAAGCTCACACTGACCCAATAGTATATTTGCAAATGAATGGCTCAAATGAGTTAGAAGGGTATAGATGAGAGAGAAAATGATTAGCAAGTTTAGCAAATGTCTCTCTTGCTTCTCTTCTGTCCAGGGATGTCTATTTATAGCCACTCTTGAAGATATAGTCGTTGGAGCCTCGAAGTAGTCGTTGTGAGATATTAAACATTCTATTTTAAATGGCGTCACCTTGTACAATGTGCATTGTATCTCCTTCAATGTGCATTGTTCATATAACAATGTGACTTGTGGCTTGTTCAATGTGCATTGTTCTTCATTCCAGAATATCCAACTTCACCCAGACGGTCATTAACGCACTTTGTTCATCATTAACGCACTTTGTCATTTTTCAAAATTTTGTCTAGACTTCATTAAAGTTCCTTAATGAATCATTAAGGTGTGTTGTCGATCTTCAAAGTTCACTCTTTTAATTCTGACATCATCTTGTAAGAGGAATATTCATATTCAAATTCAAATTCCGAGGAGCGTATTGGCTTTGTCCTCATCCTAACCTCGTCAACGTGTGTTATACACTTCACTACGTGTGTTGTTTATCTTTCTTCAAAGATGCCTACTTTGCATCATCTATGCATCTTGCTTGCTAACAAAAATCATTCTGAACTTTTGACAACTTGCGTTACACCTTATTTACGTGTGTTGATGCTCATCTATGTACCTTGGTGAATCATCTACGTGCTTAGATCAATGTCTGGCACTTTTCGCTTCTTGTCTCAACCCGTCTGTGTGCTTAGATGCCAATTTTACATTCATTAACGCACTTTAATGAATCAATAAGGTGTCTTGATCTTCATTAACGGACTTTAATGAATCGTTAAGGTGCTTTATTGACAATATCAGCAAGTCTGCAATTTTGCACTTTTTTCATGGATGTTTTGCATTCATCATCATCAAAACCGAAGTCAACATATGCAATATCATAAACACCACACAGACCATTCTGTTACAATGTAATTTTCATCTAACCTTGATTTAACAGAACTAGTTCTTTATTTAAGATAGAACATGCTAAAGCCTCTCATTTTAGCATGTGATCATTTAGTGGTCATTCATAGAACCTTATCCTATTGCATATGCATCTTTCTGTATGGCTTTCTTACTTTTTACAATGATCTCACAATTGTATAATGCAAGATGACTTTTTGATTATGAATTCACTCTCGACTTCACGTTCAAAATCAACCTCGTCTCAGTCTTTCTCCCACATACAACAAAAATGAGGTAAACATCTATGTGAGTGGGCTACTTCTCTATCCAACATACTCTACTAACTCAAGAATATGAACTTACAACATTCTCGTATGTGTATTACAAATAGTAAATTTACAAAGCAAATATGATTTTATTAATAGACTAAAAATCATGTCAAATGAATACAAAATAGAGTACTACCTCACATCCTATGTAGGCCTAGAGATGTAATATGTTTCTCAAAACAATCTCTGGCTAAGGGTTTAATAAATGGATCTGCAATCATTTCAAGCATAAGTATGTACTCCAAATTCACCTTTCCTCGTGCAACTAGATCTTTAACAAAGTGATACTTGATCTCGATGTACTTAGTTCTTTCATGAAATTTGGGGTCCATGGAGTAACCAATCGAGAATTGACAATCGCTGTAAATAGTTTAAGGCTCTTAAGAGGTGATTCAACCTAAATGATTTAGAAACCTTTTCAACCAGACAGCCTCTTACACTACGACAGACATAGCTGTGAACTTAGCTTCCATAATAGACAATACTAAACTCATATGCTTGTTATTTCTCCACAACATAACACTATGATTAAGTAAGAGTGCATATCCAGAAGTGGATTGTCTCCCATCAAGTTGCATCTATTTATCCTCTTGATTGAAAAACCCATCTCATAATAACACAGTGCATAATCAGCACTGCCCTTCAAAAGTCTTAGAACTTTATTTACTGTTTTCCAGTGCAATTCTCTAGGATTTGATTGGAATTTATTTAGCAACCACAAAACCAAGATATCAGGTTTCGTACACATCATTGCATATATTAGGCAACTAATAGCATTGGCATGTGGAGCTCTCTTCAGCTTGCAAACTTTATGCTTGCTACCAGAGACTACAAAGCCCTCAGTTTGTACCATATAGATTTGTTCATCCAGTTCCCTATTGAGGAATGCAGTCTTTACATCCATTTGATGTAACTCGAAGTCAATACCAGCAACCAACTCTAGGATTAACCTAATCGATGCAAATCTTACAATAATAGGCGAGAAAGACTTATCATAATCGATTCCTTCCAGTTGTGTGAGCCTCTTAGCGACTAGGCGACGTTTTCGCTTAATGGGCTTCCATCGGTGGAATGTGTAATCGTGTATATCCACTTACTCCCAATGGCCTTTCGACCTTCTGGGAATTCAACCAATTATCATTCTTGGTTTAAACTCCTTGATACCATTTCCTCTTCCATTGACTTAATCCATTCATCCTTAGCTAAAGATAGGAGAACCTCTTGCATGTTTGCAAGTGCTTCCTTGTCTTGTGGAATTGTTGGGAAAGCTTCACTCAGCTCTTTTATTGAAAAGCGTCACCGTGGAACTTTACTTCTCGCTGATTTACATAGCAGTTCCACCTCTTGATACACGAATCGTATGTATTCATCAAGATTCAGTATACTCCCATTGGGGAAAATATCCTCATTTTGTTTTGAAACAGGATTTTCACTCCCACTAGAGTTAGGCTTCATACTCCTACTTAATTCAGGATCAAGAACACTAGTACTGGCTTGAGGTGGATGCTTTAAACCTTCCTCCTAGGCCACCAAGTCTCTCCCACTAGAATGGAGTGATCTTAAAAGTTCAAGTTCTTATGTTTCATGGAAAGTGAAGTTATTATTCACTTCTCCAACTTTAGAAATTTCTTTTCCAGGAAAGTGATGTCTCGAGACTCAAACTTAGTTCCCTGTCATCTTATTAATTTCCCATTAAGACATACCTTGAATGAATTTCTTATGGCTTAATGGAAACGGGTAGAACTTTAAAGTTTGCATGATCATATACATTATTTTTACATGTTTCTAACCTCTCGACAAGGATTGAATCCTTGATCACATTTGTTGTTCTTGATGTAGCATTCAAATTCTTGAACGTTTTGTCATCATCAAAAAGGGGGAGATTGTTGAACCAATGGTGGCTCATATTTAGATCCTCTTGTGTTTTGATGATGAACAAAAATTGGTAATTAAAACAACAAAGCACAATGTTCAATGAGATGGCCAAATGATTCAACTGCTAGGGTAAAAGAAGTTTTACTCGAGTAATATTGATACTCATTCGAGTAAAACAAGTTCCAGAGGGATGAGAAAGTGAAGCTTTCACTTGAGCAACATGGAAATCACACGAGCA
Source organism: Flueggea neowawraea (assembly GCA_948243855.1). Classification (NCBI taxonomy): domain Eukaryota; kingdom Viridiplantae; phylum Streptophyta; class Magnoliopsida; order Malpighiales; family Phyllanthaceae; genus Flueggea; species Flueggea neowawraea. The sequence continues at coordinate 1,427 of CAODLS010226795.1, read as the reverse complement.
AGTAAAAAACACAGAAACATCACTGGAGGAGGACTTACTCGAGTAAGGAAAAAAGTTACTCGAATAATCAAAGAATCAGGTGTAAATCAGATCAAAAATCACGCTCACTCAAGTAGAAAATATTCTTACTCGAGTAAGTCATATATGGCAATCAATCAAGCATCAAATGCACTCCAAATGCTAGATTATCAACCCCAACGGTCATATGGGCAAGAAAGGCTATAAATACATGAACAAAAGGCACAAAAAGTATGGATAATCATGTGCTTTCAAATATCAAATATTTAGATCAATCAATCAACCCCTAAACACCAAAACAAAGCTAGAGAGCATATTGCAAGCATCAAGTTCATACTCTTATTTCTAGCATAAAGATATCAGTTGTATTTATTCATAAATACTTTGGGTATGGGAAATGTTTGTTGTGAGCCTTAGAAAATAACATTCTAAGGGCTTTAGAGGTGTGAGCCTAAGAGAGAATCAACCTTGATTTATTCTTGAACCGGAATCAAGTATTATAAAAATTCTCACTTAACTTGAAAGTGAAGGTGGCTTTGGAGGCGTTGAGCCGAGAATCAACCTCTTTGTAAGGCTTTGTTGGATTGAGCCAGAATCAATCATCGTAATAGTGAAAAGACTAAGTGAGACTTAGGTAGTAGATGTAGGCAAGGTTGACCGAACCATTATAAATTATTGTGTTCATTTTCTCTCTTCTCAACTCTCACAACTCCACCAAGGAAAGACCAAAAATTCTCCAACAGTTTTCTCTTCTAACATCTTTGCCATCTTAAGTAATTTCGATGCTCATTGAGATTGGTTTATGGTTTGGACGTTCTCTTATGTATCACTACTTGTATTTACGAATTACATAATTGAGATAGCTATGTATTCAAAATATTCAATTTCTACTTTTTTGTTTCATTATAAATTTTAACGTGTATGTAGGTTTCAAAATATCAGAAGTCATTATTGAGAACACTTTCGTGCTTGCAATTTAAGCATATCGAAGAACGTCAAATCTAAAAAAAAAAAAGAAAATAATGGTGCATACAAGCTTTGATTATTCGAGTTAGGATGACAGAGCATTATTCTTGTAATAATAGTAGTAAAAAAGTCTAAAATTTATCTTTGTGGATAATGATGTTAGTATTTTTTAGATTGATTAATTTTAAATTTTTAAGACTAATTTAATTTAACGTCATGTTTTTTATGTTTATTATAAGAAATGAAAATACAAGCACCGATGCTCAATGAAACTGTTTGTTGAGTCGATAATCACACTAGAAGGGGGGTTGAATAGTGTGATATTAAAAGCTTTGAATTTTCTTCGAGAATAATTGCGGTAAATGAAAGAACACCAAGAACTTATAGTGGTTCGGCCAACTCGATGCCTACATCCACTACCTAAGTATCACCACTTAGGATTT
>CAODLS010226794.1:0-23835 GCA_948243855.1 Flueggea neowawraea | reverse complement strand
TAAATCATGATTTATATATACTGAACTACACTGAATTTTGGTTAATTTATTAACCAATCTTTAAGTCTCCAATTAACCTACCTAACAAAACAAAAAAATTGTTAAAAAAAGAGAGAAAATAACTTACTTACCAGCAGCCAGCAACAGGGACGGTGGTGACGGCGCTTTGTGTGGGTGGAGGAAACAAAGTCTGGCGGTGGTTGTGGATGAAGAAGGATGGCGTCAACGGAGAGAAGAGAGTTTGAGAGTGAAAAGAGGAGGAGAGTTAAAACTGAAAAGAGGAGGAGAGGTTTTAGAGTTTGGATGTGTCAACCCTCTCTGTCTCAAATTAGGATGAACTGACCAGGGCAAAACAACGTCATTTTGCCCTGGTCAGTTAATTTTTTTTTTCAGAAGTGTGGGGCGAAACATATTTTTTTTAACCAAAGGCAAAACGACATCGTTTCGCCCTAGGTTAAAATTAAAAAAAAAAAAGGAGGGCAGGACAACTTCCATGTCCTGCCCTCAGCTTCGTCCATGGATGAACCGTTTAACAAGGACAGAGCCCCGCCGGATGGGGCTCCTATCCTATGGTCCTCATCCGGCGGAAGGGGGTGCTTGTCCCTTAATAACTCCGTCCTTGGCTAGAAAACATCATTACACAGATATAAATTGCAAACATCATTATATAATTTGCAGATAATCAAAATCTCTTATTCTATATCTTACTATATCAAATTAATAACAAACTAACAACAAATCAAAAACCAAAGATGAAAGGTGACAAATAATGATTATAGTCGTCAGAAACACACAACACGAAAATAAATCAAAACGACACCGTATCGATAAAACAGTAAAATTGATATATCTTAAAAGAATGGTTGAATTAATAATTACGCAAAGTAGACCTATAATATATATAACCACACTGCACGAAACAAATATCAAATACTACAACAAGTTGACCACGTAATTTTCCTTTTATGCCAATTTTCTCAATACCTACTGTTTTTTTAACAAAGAAAAGAGACGATATAAAACTTTAAATCCGTCTTTCATCCCACAACTAGTTCATAGTACTATTGGGTCGATTAGATGCTTTGGTTCTCCACAAAGCAAATGACAAAATCCACGGGAAAATCACGCTTTTATTAGAAAACAAAATTCTGATTTTGACAAATGTCATTCATGATTCCAATTTTGAAAAATGTCAGAAAAAACAAACAGAATTCGACATATGCTATATTGGCGACAAATCGCAATATGTTCGTGGGAAATTGATTTCTTCGCGACAAAATGAATTTCAGCCAAAAAAATCTTTGATTTTTCAGAGGCCTTCAAATATCTTCAAAAAGTCTTTAGAAGGTCTTCAAAAGCAAATTTTTATTTTTTTTGTAATAAATTTGATTTAATCTAAGATCTTTCTAAGGAGGTCTCCAAAGAAGAGATCATAAATTTTTTTATAAAAAATTGATTTAATCATATTTCAATTTACTCAATATTTATAAATTTTATTTTAATTTAATGGTAATTAATTTAGTATACAAAATATATATAAAGGATTTTAAAAATTTACAAGATCTTCAAAGGTCTTCGAAGGTATTCAAAAGGTCTTCAGAGGTCTTCGAAAGTCTTCGAAAAATCTTTAGACTTGTCTTTGGAGGTCTTCAGAAGGTCTTCAGATATCTTCATAAGGTCTTCAAAGGTCTTATGAAGACCTCCAAAGGTCTTCGAAGCATATACAAAAAATCTTCAAACTCAATAAATCAAAATCAATAAAAACAACCTAATCAAACACAATTAAATTTTTTTCTAATTTTTAACAATAATAAAATAATTTATAAAAATAAAAAGTCAGCAACTAGGGTTGAAACCCTTGTCGCCACCGCCAGCACACAGTGTCGCCGCCTCTTTCACTACAGTCCCGCTAGCTCACCGCGCCACCACTACAAAACACAACAACATCCACCAACTTCAATAAAATCAACCAGCACAAATCAACCAAACTTAACAAAATCAACCTGCACAAAATCTATAATCACCAATGGTCATCAATATTTTTTAGTTTTTTTCTATATATAACAAAAAAAAGAATGCAGCGGCACCAAACCAACAAAATCCACAAAATCAACCGTCAACCGCCACCAACCCCTGTACCTGGTCCAATCTTTCTGCCCAGGATTGAGAGCATGCCCTTTGGAATGATAAATATACTCTTCACTCTCTCCAGACAGATTCTCCTTGTGTTCAACTCCATATCTCTTGAGTTCAGCATCAGAAGCTGCAACAGAGCAACCATTATGTTTCCTTACAATACTTTATTCCGTCCTCATTCATTGAAGTAGAAACAAATGATGACTTACCTCATCACCTGTGTGATCAGTTATGAATGAAGCCAACCATACCATTCTGGTGGCACCTGAGAAGCATTGTACCGATTTTTCTCTGCATATTCCACCCATCGATGCTTTCCTGCAAATTCCAAAATCTGCCTATGAGCTTCCAAAACACATGGATGTAGTCTACTTTTACATAAAAAAAAGTTCTGGGTCGCTATGTTATGGGCTACTTTTAGATATTGATATATTATAGGATATTTGCTATTTTTTGGCTACAAATTTATGTATTTAAGCCACGCTTGTTAATGAATTCAGTAGACATTTTACATTTCTTATAATAAACAACAAGCATACAAAATAACATCATCAAACTGACACCATTCTTTGGCTATTGCAGATAGGATCACTAAATTCATCGAGGGCACTAACAATATCAAGCTTTACATCTGAAAAATATTAACTCAAAGATAACTTCACCTGGGATGCAATATGCTCTCTGCCAATAGATGCATGCACGGCATGCTCTTAGAGTTAATTTTAAACAACTAAGTAAACCATACTTAGATGAATTGAAAAGGTTCACCAGCTACAATCATTTCTTTGCCATCGTAGTTTCTGACCACTCACTTCACGGTACCTACTTTACACAAATAAAAGCAACAGAATACCGGAGTATGGTTGGTTGTTCATGACCTTACATTTGAAAAATCCTCTAACAATGGATAAAATGCATTTGCTAAATTTGTAAAAGTAAAACAAGCAAGAATAGTCAGTTCGGAAGAAACTTGATGTGGGTATCAGGGGACATCATTTTGGATTGTTCTCTCTTCCCTTCATATGGACTACCAAGGATGCCCCAGCAGAAGATCATTTGGCATTTGTCTGGTGTTTTGGAACCTCTCGTCTTTGGATATTTCTAGAATTCAAGAGTTCATTAATATTCTTGTAGTCTGGGAATCTAATCTTCATACTTCAACCAGAAAAAGAAAAAAAGAATGGAGCATTATATTCTTGAATACAATGGTAGAGATAATTTGGTGACTTTTCTGAACAGGATTATTCCTTCTCAACAAGTCCAACTGGACACTGAAGGCAATAAAGTGAAAACGAGGAGAAAACTTGAGGATGGACAGCTAACTTAGTACTTTGACAAGTGTGGGAAGCGAAGGATGTGAAAATCACTCAACGCTTCTATTTCACATAGGTTTTAGCTAACCTCTAGAATTGGGGTAGAGAAGTAAAAAAGCTTGATAGAACAGCAAATAAAGATTGTTAAATACTAGAAAGAAAATAGTCAAACTTGGTCATAAGTGTTGGAAAAAGCGGCCTGCCTATGACGGGTGGATCGAACTCGGTGAGTTAAGATGTAAACCGGGACGATGGACTGAGACCAATTGACAAGCCCAATTGAAATGGGCCCTTAAGGCCCATGTGCAAAGACTATTAGGCTTATGGCCCATTAGGCCCATTTGGATGCTTATATATTAAGCATGAAAGAATGGAGTTCTTTCATTCTTCCAAAAACCTACAAAAAATGTGAGAGAGAAAGAAAGGAAGCCTCTCTCTCCACTCGCTCCTCGTTCGTCGATGATCTTGATTCGCGTGACATCTAGGCTACAAAACAGACGAGCACTTCCGTCGCCAACCCGACCGTGGTTTGCTCGCGAGACCAATATCGATCTGATCCTGACCTTTGTCTTTCGCTGCTGGTTGGGTCGCGCTTTTGCAGAAATCGATGTAGGTAACTCGAACCTACTTTATTATAATGTTTATCTGTTGAACCGGTAGTTAGATTCCTTCAGGGATAATGTAGAGCTAACAATATAGAAAATTGAGTCTTGATTTTTAAACAAATCTACAAAATTGAGTCAACAATGATCAAATTTTAACCACTAGATTTTCAAAAGCTATGCATATATAAGTGGATAGAATATATGAATTAGCTTATAAAATCGTTTTTAAATGAGTAAAGCATGATTAACGACTTGTAGAAATAAAAAGAAAAGTGGTAGGAATTCTATTTTATCCTCTTCGAAAGACCGCATGGACCATCCTTTTATATTCATGACTCTCAAACATGATTCATGTTGATATCTCGTTATGCATGATTTCCCATGTTTTTTTCTTTTTTCCTATAAAAATATATTTCAATTACATTAGGAAAAATAATTTTCAAGTCCCTGAGGTATACCTTAATTAGTAGATAAATTCTCGTGTTTTTAGGATGTTGCATACACATCTTTGAGGTCAAAAACTGGGTTACACTTGAGTCCTTCTGTCAATGATTTGTTAGTATCCCATTAGTAACTTGATGACATGTCCAGAGGTTAAGTTTAAATAAAATTTTGGGTAAAATCCACCACGGTCCCTGAGGTTTGACCATATCTCTCGTGAGTCCCTCATTTTTTAAAATTATCTGTTTCAATCCCTTAGACCCTCTTCCGTCAGTTAAGTTTAACGAGACACATTAGACTTGCTTATGTGGCAACGAACCCTATGAAATACACAATTTTTATGACAAACTACCCTTTGAAATGCTAAAGGGGTCAACAACTTAAGAAATAAAACCCTAAAAAACAAAAAAATATCCTCATCTCTCTCAAAACCCTACATTTGAAATTTTGATGAAGAATGTCTACAAGTTGGGCATCCAGATCAATCCAAGATGTCGAAGAAGGTTATCCAAGATTTCAAAACACAGATTGTCGATGTTGCAGACGAGCTCGCATGAAGATTTCTGAGAGTGAGAAGAACAAAGATAGGTTATATTATTGTTGTGACAATGGAGTATGTGGGACTTTTTTGGCTTGGGCAAATCCAACACGGTGTGGCACTGCAATGGAGGTTAGTTCTTAAAGGCAAAGAGGGATTGAGAGAGTGTTGGAGGAGGTGGCTGAGTTGAGAAGAGAAAACACAAGCTTTATGGTGGAAGTGAAGAATTCGATCAACATTGACAAAAATGCAACATATGTACTATTGATGATGGTCTTTGTGGTGCTTTTGTTTGTGATTCACTATAGTTAGAGTGGGTTTTGGGGTTAGCTTTCTGGAAACGTAGTGAGTATTTTTGTGTTGCTCTTTTAGAGAGAAGACATCAGTAGGGAAAGGATGTATATGTAGTTGACAAAACTATTAGCTATTGAAGTCCTTTAGTAATTATATTATTATCTATTTCGATCCTTTTAAAATTTTATTATTGTCCTTTTTGGTCCTTATCAGTATGACGAAACATAAGGGGTTGGGTCAAAACTTGCGTTTCAAACATTGTTGTGCTGGAAGATTTAGAATCAAGTTAAAATATGGAGTCTAGAGAATCTAAAATATAATAATTAAATATCAATTTCAGAGGCTCAACAATAATTTAATACAATAAAAACTCTCATCTGTAGTAAATGTCAATACATGGTTGTTGCAAAGTTTAATACTTGTTTTCATATTGTAACAAATGCAGACAACAAGTAGCCTCTGAATCAACACAATGACAGAGGCTCAAAATAGACAAAATAGACAAATTATAATGGAGACAACAATAAGTGGTCCACCATTTGCATTATCAAGAAGGTCACTTGCTTTAAAACATATTAAAAGTCACAAAAGACAAAAGTTTTCAGGCACATGGCTTCTTAAGTGTGTCTCCCACCCAATGCGGCCCCACCTCTTTGACTAGATCCAACAACCTAAAGGCAAAGACATAGAAATGAACATCAAATGCAACCCAAATTTCAATCAACAGTGGAACGACATAAAAACAAATTGTGGAAGCATACATATATTGTCATTTGTTTGTCTTTGTTTCTTCCTCGGTGTGGATTTACTCTTCTTTCCAGACTTTGTTGTTCCTTCGCTTCTAGATTTCTTTTTCTTTCCAGCCTTTGTGTTTCCCTCACTTCCAGATTCCCTCATCTTTCTAGCGTTTGTATTTCCCTCACTTCCAGATCTACTCTTCATCGTGTGTGTGGTTTTCTTCATGCCTTTTTTGCTTTTTGTTGGACCACCTTGGCAACCTCTAGATTTATGGCCAGTATGTCGACACTTTGAGCATGTTATTATGTTGGATCTCTTATTGTTGGGTCCTTCATCAACATTTCTCTTTCGTGCCACCCTTGGTTTGCTTACCTTGCGTTTGGCTAGTGGTGGAAGTATTTGAACTGTGGTTAGTGCAGCTGCAAGTTCAGAGGTGGTAATTGGATGAATCACCCCATGGTATGCAGTCATGTAGTTCTCAACACTGTAGTAAGGATGGGAGTAATCTTCAAGATTTGCCCGTTTTTACATCAAGCCTTTCACAACATGCTTACACGACAAACCTGAAATTTCCCACCAGTTGCAAGCATTTTCATTCAAGTTCACTGCAAATGAGTTGGGACCCTCCACCACTTCATAATTCTCATCTTTGCCAGGTATGAGTTTACACATTCTAGACTGGTTCTCTAACTTTATCAATTTGTTCTTCGCATTTTTGGTGACTTTCCCATCCATCAAGGAACCCTTACCATATCTCTTATGAAACTTGATCATAAATTGTCTTCTCTACTCATCTACAAGTCTTAAAGGATTCATTGACGTAATTTCTCGTAGCTCATTGTTGAAGCTCTCTGTTATGTTGTTTGTGCGATGATCACTCTTTGAGGTTACGTCGTAAGCATGACGAGACCATTGGTGAGGAGGCTTCGCTGCTAACCAGTCGTGGGCTTGCTCAGACATGTTCTTAAGCCACTACATAGCACACTCAAACTCATAGGTGTTTGTGGCTTTGATGCAGCTCCAAAAAATTTCATGAATGTCCAAACCTGGATTTTCCCCTTCATGTTAGCATATAAGTGTTTGGTGTGGAATCTTGAGTGTGCAGCTAGAAATACTTCTTCGATTGCATTAATAAGACCCTGCAAGTTAACCCAACAACCAACCAAGTGTTAGCATTCAATTTCCCTCTTTATGTTAATTACAAGTAAATCTATTGGTTACATAATTTAATGCTGCCATACAATTTAATTTATGGTAAAAGTCTTATTAGAATTGGAATAACATGCACTGATTAAGTTATGGAAAGTCTTATTAGATTAGGCATTTTAGACATTCAGACACATCATGGATTGTTAAGATTTCTTAGACAAATAACTTTATGAAAAAGTCTTAGTAGAATTGTCCTTTACTTTATGAAAAAAAGTCTCATTAGATTAGGTTACACGTTTTCCTTATATGTGAATACAATAAAATTGTTGACAAATAACACATTTAGCTAAACCACCAAGTTTTTCAACTTTAGCAAAGTATATGAATAAACTTCCTCAAAGCCGTTTTTCCTACAAACATTTTATGAAGAGCAGAGTTTGTAATCAAATAACAATCAAGTAAGACCTTAAATAACAATCAAGTTTGTAATCAAATACTAATTAATCTTGCACTCTAGCTGAAAATTATGTTAAATTAGCAATACCAAATAAATTAGATGAATATAAGTACTGATTACTAACCTTTTGTTTGTCTCTCATTATTGTATATGGGATTCCTTTTTTGTTTTCTCCTATGCAATCTTTCAAACAATCAAAGAACCAAACCCATGAATCAGTAGTCTCTCCCTCAACAATACAAAAAGCAAATGGATATGTTCCTTTGTTGTTGTCCACTGAAACTGCAGTTGGAAGCATCCCTTCAAATGGTCCATTCAAAAAGGTTCCATCCACTCCAAAAAACTGTCTACATCCATTCAAAAAATCGTGGACTGTAGCTATAAAAGATACAAACATTCTTTTGAAAACGGGTTGCGCATCAAAGTCTTGTCTCTCCTGATAAGCAAACTTAACAACAGTTCCAGGGTCCATCCTTTGCAGCACTTTTGCGTATCCATGTAACTTTGTAAAAGCTTCCGTATGAGTTCCTTCGTTATGTAATCTTGCTATTCTTTTAGCTTTGTAGATGGTTCCTTGTTTACATTCAACACCAAATTTCCTCCTTAAATTGTCTTCCATAGACCTATAACTCATATTAGGTTTTGCCCTCAGATCTTCTTGCATGTGTTTTGCAATCCATTTGGGAGTGACAATTGATTTTTCAGGATCTCTGATGCACACGTGATTTTGTGGCATTTTCTTCACCATGAAAGTCTGCTTGTCTTGCAGATGACTAGCATGAAGCCTCCACTTGCATTCTAGATTACCACAAATAACTGTCAATCTCACTTTGTCATTTTTTAATCTGGCAATGTCATAGCCACCCAACACACAGTAATCTGACAACACCTCTCTGATTTGCTTAACATCCCTAAACAACTATCCATGCTGAAACTCAAAATCCTTATCAACCGGTATATTAAACAACTTACCTTTGATTCCCTTCATTGGATCAGACCTATTCCTCTCTTCCTCCTCGGTATCATCACACAGTTAATCGTCAGAACTATTGTCAGGACAATCTGACAAAAGTTTGTCTCTAATACTGTCATCACTTCCATGCTCTGACTCATTTTCACTTCCATTCTTCGACTCATTTTCACTTACTGAGTAATCGGGCTCAACAGTAACATCAAAATCTTCATCATCAGAGTGATTGTACTCCTCATCAGATACAATAAAATCATCATTGACAACTTTTCCACTTGGTTTGAAACTGTACCTATTGCTCTTTCTGCCCTTCCCAATACTTTTCTCCGCACACTTCTTTCTCTTTCTTTGTGATTGAGTTCCAATTCCTGCTTCATTTTATGGTTCAGGTTATGGTTTGGGTTAAGGTTCATTTTGTGGTTCAGGTCGGGGTTTCGTTTGTGGTTTGGGTTGGGGTTCTGTTTGTTCTTCAGGTCTTGCTTCAGCTGGGTGATGATGCATTCCAGTTTCTGGTTCAAAATTTATATCAGACAATGTAAATTGTTCTCCCTCATGTTGTATCTCAATCTCATCCATATCATCAGCATCATCAACATCGTCGACATCAACCAATACCACTGGAGGCAACACAGGCGTGGGACATCCTACCACGTTAACAGAAATAGGTATAACCAGCTCAAAACTAAATCTTTCAAACATGCTCAATATATCCTTGTCATTCTCAATGAAGTTACTCTTCCTATCTTGAAATGACAAAACACTGCCAGCCTCGATGCCAAAAGCTTCTATTGCATCATCGAACAAATCTATGAAGCTGTAGCAGTCTTCATCGACATTGTTTAAGGAAACTTCATCTGATTTATGTATAAGTCTGATAGTGTGAACGGTGTAACGATTCCTGCAAAATCCACCATACATTCGTCAATCGGCTTCAAAATCCATTACACATAAAAATGCATTGGATCAAATAAAATCATCACAAGTTTGATTAGCAAATTCAGTACTTATATTCCCCAAATTCAACACACACAAGACAATTTTGCACATACAAAACCCAATTTTCCTCACACAAATAAAATAAACCGAACCCATTGTTTGTCGGCTTCAAAACTTAATGTCAAAACCCAAACCCATTACCCATTTTTGCCACTTACCTAGAAGTCGCCATCGCCCACCATCACATCCACAGGCAGAGCAAACGAACCTTGCTATTTCACCGACGGCAATGGTGTAATAGAGTGAACGAGATAGGGAGAGTCACAGACCGAAGACAAATTCACCGATAAGGTACACTCAAGAGAGGAAAGGCGAAAGATGAAGTGAACACCAAATTATGTGAAGATAGACGGCCGGTAAAGTGAACACCTAGAGAGAGTGTTACTGTAACGACAAATACGGGAGAGTGAAGAGAGGAGGAGCAGAAAGGTAAAGTGAAGAGAGAGGGAAAGATGGCTTTCAGTGTTTGACTATTACCCACTGACGTGGAATGGGCATTTTAGACATTTCTCATGTCTTATTAAACTTAAATGATGGAAGAGGGTCTGAGGGATCGAAACGGATAATTTCCAAAACTGAGGGACCGCACGAGAGATATGGTCAAACCTCAGGGACCGCAGTGGATTTTACCCTAAAATTTTAAAGACAAAAATGCTCATACTCTATTTTATAAGACCTACAGCCATATGAACCCTAATTTCAGTTTGACAAATGAAGATGAAGAATCAAAGACCAATCAGATTTCCCTCACTCACTCTATCTTGCATAACCCGAATTCTTAGTAATCCACCATCTCCTTCATTCGAAACCCTGTTAAAAATCAAAATCGAACATCAATTAAACAAAAGATTATTCATTTGCCTTTTACAAATGTTTTCTCCAAATCAAAATCGAATTCTTAGTAATTTCAGTTTCATATGATTTTTTACTTTACATGATCTTGATGATAAATTCTAGTGAAGCCTCGTAAAGTATTGATTTTTTGCTTTCTGCAACCAACAGAAACAATCTTAAACCATGAATTTTTGAAGAGCATCAGGTGTATCTTCAATTAACTGACACCCAAAAACCAGAACCAACTCCAATTCCTGAAAATTAGGCCATTGTTCTTACTTCAACACCAGAATCAATCCCCACAATCATAGAAAAATGTTGTATTGACTTAAGATTATAATAAAAAAAACTCAGATTCATCAGTAAATTTGCAGTAAATTTTGTATGAATTTTATTTTGATTAGAGATATATTTTAGTAGGTGATACAAATCATTACAAGAAAATTATGGGTAAGAAACCCAGAACCAAGAAACACGACCTCAACCTTCTCTGCACTACTCCTTACTCTCCCTCTGTCCCGCCTTCTCAGCCAAACATGGCCTCGCCGTTCGTGCATTACGTCGGATTTGTCAATAACACAAAACCATTATTTTTTGCTTTCCAAATTATTTTTGGCACTGAAGTGTTTTAGAATCCATTTCCAAACCCAAAAAAAAAACAGAAAAGAAATATCTTGAAACCAACGCCTCACACACTCTGAAACCAACTATCCACAACGCGAAAAAGGAGAATGATGTCGTTGTGTTAGATGTTGTTGCGAAAGAATTTGTCTTCTCGAGATTCGTCACCAACCGCCTCCACTCCGCTATCTGGTTGAAGAGGTGTCATTGTTTCTGTTGGAGGCAGAGTGATTTTCGGTTCAAAGATGCGAGTTCGCCGTCGTGGTTTTCATCGGAGCATCGATCGGACAGAGAGATACAACTCGAAAAAGAGAGAGACTTTTGAGAGAGGATGGAGAAAGATCTAGGTTCTTTGTCGATAGGTGAGAAGAAAAGGAATGAGAAGAGATCTGAGAGAGAAACAAAGAGACTTTGGAGAGAGAGAGAGAGAGGCATTGGTGGATGGAAGAGGATGAGGAAGAGGAGGAGGGAGAGAGAATGAAGGGTTGTGGAGGACAAAGAGAGGTGGAAATCTATTTGGAATGGGTATTTAAGGGAGGGTATTTTTGTAAACTTTTATTTTTGTTTACTTTGTCAGTCAAAAATAAGTTTCAATGACGTGTATGTAACATTCTAAAAATACTAAGACTTATCTACTAATTAGAGTATACCTCAGGGACTTGAAAATTATTTTCCCATCACATTAAGATGAAAAAAAATGAATTCCAATTGTTTATTTATGCAGAAGCTTATTCGGCAAGAAAAAACATGTAAAGATATTTTATAGTGAGTATTAGATTTTTAAATAGTAAAAACTTAAAAAGGTAGCACGATTTTTGAATATTACTATATGCTCTAATCAATAACATATTATTTTAAGAGTTGAAAAATATTTTAATATATAAGTTCTTTTTTCAATTGGTTTTTTTATAAGATTTGAACTTTAAATATGTAAGTTATATATTTTTTTCTTCTATGCATTAGCTTTCGAAAAAAATGAGTTTTGATTGTTCGGCAATAGAGGCGAATTTGGTATCAATAAGCTATAAGATCATAGATAATTTATTTAGTTTTTCACTAAACATTAGGTGTATTGTTAAATTAAAAAAATAATAAATATAAATATATATTTTATTGATTAGATAATTAAGCGAGGAAAAAAAAGGGAGAAAGGAGGAAGAGAGGGGGAGATAAGGAAAGAGGAAGAAAGGGACAAATGAGAAAAACGTTGGGAAAGGCGCAATCAGCGGTCGGATGGGATGTCAGCTCCGTAGTCCGTTGTTGTTTGCAGGACACTTCCGTTACTCTCCTTTTTTTTCCTCTCCTTCCTTATTTGATGTCCCTTTTTTTTTTGACTAATACATAATTTACCTCTAAATTTACACGGTTTCTTTTGTTGTTATTTTTAACTTTTTGAACATTTAATTTACCTCTAAAATTTATCTAAATTGTCTTAATTACTCTCTAAATTTATTTAAATTGTCTCAATTATCTCATAAGCTTGATTAAACTTGGTAATTTATCAACTTTGCTTAATTCATCACGAGTTTATTACGGATTTTTTTATTCTTTTTTTACTTTTTACGTTTAAGAGTTATAATTTGAAGGTAAATTGGAGGATTCTAAAATTCAAACACATTAAAAAAAATCCTTAATTGAGATTATTTTAACAAGTTTAGAGGATAAATTGAACACTCAAAAAATTTAAGATGATAAAAAAATGTGCAAGTTTGGGAGGTAAAATATGTATTAATTCTTTTTTGTTGAAATGATCTTTGATGTCTCTCTTCACACACCATCTTTGCACCACCCTTCTTTTATCAATAAATATTTGCATTTTGTTCTGTTCTTTTAACTTTTTCAAGAGTAATTTGTGGTAGACTTCTCCGGCAAAAGAAAAAAATTGTGCTAGACTTCGAAGTATATTTTACATATGTTTGATATCTCATAAATTTTGAATTTATTTTATTTGTAAATAAAATAAAATTGATGAGTAATTATATTTCAAAATGAATTAACATGTTTGATTTTTTTATATTATTTTTCATTTGTAAATAAATTGTGTATAGAATGATTAATGATTTGTAATTATTTGTCTTTTATTTATAAAAATATCCTTATAGTTGATATTTAGGTGGTAGATTGAGAGTGTGGTGTAGGAGTAATTTTGTCAAATTGATAGAAGTGTAGAATTTATTTGCAAATTTCTTCCATTTTGATAGGATTTGCAAACAAAAAAAATTTAACTAAAGTCTTTCCTTCATTTGCAAATAAAAGAATTTGAATATTTTAAAAAATCAAACCAAATACAAGAATTGACAAAAATTAGAATTTACAAATAAATTTCACAAAATTTTGTGGAACTCATTTATACCAAACACACTGTTAGATACAAATTAATATAGCATTTTTTTTGGAAAATATAAAATTTAACAGATACCAAATTATATATAATAGGTACATATTTTTTAAATAGCAAAAAAATAGAAAGAATGTAAAATAAAATATGTTATATGCTAAAATGCGTTAAATCCTCTCTCTTAGAAACAAGCCTATAATGAAAAAATAAAAATAAAAAGATTGATATTTCTATATATATTCACCAAATAAACACATCATTTAATAAATTTATGAGATAAGACAAGACAACAAGACAAATTTTTTTTATCTCAACTCTATATTTTGTATATTAGAAAAAGAAAAAAACGTACTTTTTTAGCTCAAACATATCAACTATGGATATGATAAAATAAAATACTGAAAAATAAACACACCATTTAATTATTTTAAAAATTATTAATTGCATATTTGTAAAATACCCAATATATACACTATATGTTTTCAAGTAAAGCCGCAATCTTGGGTATGGTAACTGAGGACTTGCTTGTTTGACAAGTAGTGGGGCACAGCGTCATGGAAGAGTGGGGCTTGGCAATGGTATATCATTTTCTTTACTTTATGGATTGCGAGATAACAAAGGTAATATTGACGTTTCATCCCTTTTCCTTTTTGTTTTGTGTTATGGATAACAAGGTCAGTGGACATGGAATCTATGCAACTTGTGTTTGTAATGACACTGTCACTCACTCTCCACACTCTTCATCTTTTCTACAGCCTCCATTTTGGATGATAAGAGTTTGTATACTTCTTAATTGTATAAAGTTTGTTTATGGATACTCTCATGCGTTGGATCGACAGTTGAGGAATTGTTTTTTTGCTTGTCATGTTTAGATTTTGATCCACGGTGAACGAATGGTGAGGTAGTATATTTACGTCTTATTATAGTGATACAAGACGCAAAAGCAACTTCTTGCAACATTGAATTTTTAGTAGGTGGTAAAATTCTTCTAACCAAATTTCATTTTTGGGACTTCAAAAAAATTTAGTTAAAAAAAAGAAAATTCTATTATATTACCATAAATAATGATTTAATTATGTGTCAGAATAAGAGAGAGAGAGAAAACGGTTTAGGGCCTCACATTCCTTATCAAATATGAATGTATTACAATAATTATATATATATATAAAAGGGAAATCAATTTCCAAGTTTATGAGGTATACTAGTAGATAGATCCTTGTATTTTTAGGATGTTGCATACACATCCCTGAGGTGAAAAACCGGGTTGCACTTAAGTCTTTCCGTCAGTGGTCTATTAGTATTCCGTTAGTAAGTTGCTAACGTGTCCAATTTTTTTGTTTGAATAAAATTTTAAAGAAAAAAATGACCCTCATATATTTTTTCCCACCATGAAACGCACTTTCTTAACACCAGACAACTACATTCAACAAATTAAGGTTCTTAACAATAGAATTTCCAACAACAATTCTTTCCATAACATCAATATCAACAACATCATCCTTCCCTCCTCCCTATTTCAATCAAACACAAAATAAAAAAAAAAAAAGAACCCAAAAATCAATTCATTTTAATGAAATGGAAAAAAATCCCAACTCCAAATCAATTTTCCAAAAAACCACAAAACACAGAAATCAATTGAAAGAGCTGAAATAATGAATTGATTTGGTGAAAAAGCTGAAACAATTGAAACATGCAAAAGAAATTTAACCAGGTGGCTATAGGAGGGAAAAAAATTGGTTTTGAAACAGGCCAAACAAGTAAAAACCCAATCACATTTCGGTTAATAATGAAATCGCACAAGACAACGTCAATGTCTCCAGCATTGATTTGCATCAGAATTTGGTTTCAAATGGGATGGAGGCATGTACCAGTTCTTGACCAAACCAAAAACCTCAACATTAACCAAACCCAGAACATGTTTTCCAAATAATTTCCACGCCTCTTTTGGCCTTCTTCCAGACTTCAAAGAACCACATCTTTTTCCAGACTTCAAAGAACAACATCACTGCAATTGGAATCCACCAAAGCTGTCATTACGAATAAAATCAAGAACAAGCTGCCACTGCAAGCCTGCCACGCCCATAAAGCAAACAAGGGCTAAGACCACCACAATAGCCAACCAGCCTCCTTCCCTACCCCAACGCTAGCTGAATTCTCTTCACCCTCTGGTCTCCTCCTCTTCCTTCCTTGTGCACCCACATTAGCCCCACATCCATTTTCGTTGTTCCTCCATTTTCTTATTCCTCTCCATTCCTCTCCTCTTCCTATTCTCCGACCACCAACTCTATTTTCGTTCCCTTCTCATCCCGCTTCACCGCCACCATCCACCGAAACAACCACAACCGTCCAAACAAAACTCACCAAAAAGAAACGCATAGACGCATGCGCACGAGAGAGAGAGACTGTGAGAGAGTGTGAGGGGCTGAGAGAGAGAGAGAGAGAAAGAGCGGGGTTGGATGAAATTTAGGGTTTGGTGTTTTGATTGGGAGAGAGAGAAGTGGAAGAAAGAAGTAGGAAGGAGAGAAGAGAGAGATCGAGAGAGAAAGTAAATGAGGATTAAATCATATTTTGATTTTTAAGTAAGGGCAATTATGTCATTTACACCGTCAGTCAAAAACAAGTTTCAGGGATGTGCATGTTACATCCAAAAAATGCGAGAATCTACCTACTAATTAGGGTATACCTCAGTGACTTAGAATTAATTTCCCATAAAAGAATGTTCCATTTTGAGGAAGCAAAAGAGGAGAAACCATAATAATTATATATATTTTCTCGAAGAAAAATTAATTGTTGTTTATTTTAGGAGCAAGAATGTTTGCATCAGAGTGAGTATTCATTTGACAAGATCCACAACTCAAGTTTTCACGTTGACGATAATTAATAAACTCCAATTATTAGCAAATTTAATTAGTTCACATAAGCTTTCGTAATGTGAACGATTTTAATATTAGATTTTAGTATTAGGTTGCATGACTATAGATATATACTTAAATCATCATCGTCATAGGACGCCAATTATATTGAATTTCATCTAATCTTAAATTCTATTTCATTATTACATCAAAACAAAACTTGAAGATATTGAAAAGACTCCTTAATTGTGATTAAACGGCAGGCTAATCCACTTTTTTTTTTCTCCAGAAAATCAAATAATATTTATAATGTGTCGAATAGCTAAAATAGTCCAAATGGCCGATCATGGACTCTCGTAGATATTACTCTTTTGTAATTTTCAAAGTCTCACTGTTCAATCACATAATTTGTATTAGTTCCATTACGTAATGTTAATAATTTCAATATATTTAAATATTTTACGGTTAGGTGGCGTTAAGGGCCACTTAATTATGAATTAGTTTCAATGTCAACACTATATGGTAGGAAAAAGGAAGTTCATAGGGGGAAAAAGAATTATTAATTATAATTCATTATAATTCTTTTTCCCAAATAAATTTTTAAATTAAATAGTATTCTTTACACATTTATATTTCTGAATTTTAGTTATGCTTAAGGGATGGACCATTAAAATAAATTTTGCATTTGAATGTTAAATCGTGATTTTTAATCCATGATTGGTTATCTATCCTAAATCTAATTGTAGGCTTTACTGTCAAACCAAGTTTTAGTGGCTTTGAGAATATATGAAACATATTCGATAAATATCCTTTTTCTCCGATTTAAAAATATTAGCCTTTTGCGAGTGAAAACTAGCTGAAAATTACTTTGTGTTGGTTTTAGTTGTGTGAGTCACAATTAATTTTGTTGTAAGGTTTTGTTGGATTGAGCCGGAATCAATCATCGTTATAGTGAATTGAGAAAATCATAAGTGAAAACTTAGGTAGTGAACATAGACATAATTAACCGAATCATTATAAATCATTGTGTTCATTTTCTCTCTTCTCTACTCTCTCAAATCAATCAAGACACGGCCAAAAAATTCTCCAACATCACCCGCTTCGTTTAACTATTTATTAGTAAAGTGATGCTTAATATAGTAAGAAAATAATAAGTTAATTATGTTTCGAGACATGTACACAATTGTAAGAAATTGAGGATACATCAAATTATGTTTTTAAATACTTATTAGTAAAGAAAATGTAGATTTGTTAATGTAATGTAATGTAATGTGATGACTTATAATTAGAGTTCACACACTGTCACACCGCAGAAAACTAGCGAATAGTCCAACCTGTAATGAATATTCCCCTCCATAATTCTTGAATCCCTTCATTTGACATCATTGCCATGGCAGAATCATCCACTACTCGTTTAACATTACGTTAATATTTGTCCATATCTAAATCTGAACATATATTAATATTAACCAATTTTGATACAATATAGAGAAAACTGATTTCAATTTTAGATAAACTCTTTGATTATTGTTAGTTTTTTTAACATGATTAATGCTATTTTTATAATAATCACTTTAACAAAACAAATTAATCATATTTTTTATTTTTACAAATGAAACAGAAAAAAGTAGAATTATGCCATAGATAGGTAAAGAAAGTGAACATACAAGTTTGTTAGTTTATTCTTGATTCATACTCAAATTGGATAAGTAACGCAACAACACAATTTGTGAATATATAATTATAATATAACATGACTCACATAAATTTAATATTAATTATATTTATATTACATATAATGATGTGTATTATATAAATGATATGATATGACTATAATACGTACAACACAAATTGTCACTCTGGTATCAATAAAACTCAAATCTATTGAGTTTGGATGGCAAAGATCTCCTTTCTTCATCAAATTTAAAGCTAATCTATATCAAATATTTTTTTATAGTCAGATCAGATATTTGAACTAGGAACTTTTGATTGAAAAAAGAGGAGTTTATACTACTTCATTATGGTCTTTGATAATTAAATACAGAAAAATAAAAATTTAATGAAAATAATTTTCAATTTAGCTAATTAATTAGAGCCAAGAATGATACTCAAACAACTACACATGCAGTTCCAGTCCATTGCAAGACTAAAGCTGAGTACTATACTCGTCAAAAGAAGGCACAAAAGTCTACCCAATGATTGGAGTAGAAAGGGAGACCGCCTAGGAATAGCTGTGTCCTCGACTGCACATGATTATAAATCCCACAGTTGTCACACTCGGTTTCTTTATGGTTCAACCGCCGGTTTTGTTTACTTTAATTTTGTTTTTGGTTATTACGAAATTCTATTTTTGGGTTAAGGAAAAGAGTTGGAAGTTGGAACCTCTTAACTTCCTTCCTTCCTTCCTTCCTTCCTTCGGGTTAATACTATATTTGGTCACAAAAATTCATCCAATGCTCATGTATAGTAACAAAATTTTTTTTTGCTACACCATGGAAAATTTTAAGCTGTAAAATGGTCACAATGTCGTTCAAATTGATGAAAAGAGAGAGATTTTGTGGTTTAAATCAGCAGAAAGAGGATTATGTGTTTGTGTCGATAGGAAGAGGGAAAAAATAAAATATTAATATTTTTCCTGTCGTTTTAATAGGTTTATGACCCTAATTCATGCCGGATTAGGTTATTTGACCGGGTTGAAAATAAATAATCACGCTCAGCTTGACAAGTCAACTCCTCTTGTTGATGTGTTTACTTGACGTGGCAAAACAGATCTGTGTCAGTTTGTCTGGATTTTGTGACCATTTTGTAGTTTAAAAATTTCTTTTGTAACCATAGTGTAGCAAAAAAAAAATTTGTGACCATATATGAGCATTGAACAACCTTTTGTGACCAAATGTAGTATTAACCATCCTTCCTTCCTATCCAACTGCTTCATCCTCCTGTCTATTATTTTTCATTTCAGCATCACATTTATTTATTTTTAATTAAGTTGATATGCAATTTTTATAATCATTGATGACCGTCATTGCATAGCATAATTTGGAAGGGAACTATTGCATGCTATTATGCTTGCAATTTAAATAAAAAAATATGAACTTTAGTTGTTATCAGACTTATAATTTTAACACAAATTTTAATTTTTTTTAAATTGAGTATATTTAAATTAATTTTCCTTTTCTATTACTGTTCTGACGTAGACATTTTATTTATTAATACTTTAGTTAAGATACTACAAAAACGATGCTCCATTGTTGTCGAAAGAATGACATGAAGGTTAAATGTATATCGTTTTTAACTTCATTTTATCCTAAAATAAAAAATAACCCTATCACATCAATAAACAAACATGTTTAAGAATTTATTTATGTTAAGTTACAGAGAGCGTGAGGTAGTTAAGATTATTTTAATGTAGGTATAAAAGAGGTGATATTACAATAAAAACTCTAGTTATTTAATTTTAGTTTCAATTACTTAATTTGAAGAGTAGTTACTTAATTATAACTATAAAAGTTACTTAATTTTGAATATAATTATTTAATTTAGTTATCGATTACTTAATTTTAATCAGTTATTTAATTTTATGATAAATTAAATAACTATAATTATTAGTTAATGATTATTAAAATTATTTAATTTAAATTTTAATTAGTTAATTTATTAAAAAATTCATTAATTTTTTTAAAAAAATTTTATTGTATCAACATTCGTAAAAAAAAGTGGAAAATGTTGATGTGGAATGGAAGGATAAAAAGTTGGGGAAGTCGTAAATTGAGGGGAGGGGGAGAAAGGGGACGGGGCAGCATCATCCATAATTGCACGTTGGTGGGGCCCAACTAGTGCCGTACAGATAACCGTACAAATGCAAGAAACACAGGCAACTAAACACCACCGACCGACCCCTCCACTATCTTCCTTTTTTACTCATTCCGTACACAACCGCAAACCAAACGTTGAGAACTACTTCTTTTTTAAAACAAAAGATTGACGTGTAAGACTAAAAAAAATTAAAATTAAAGAATTTTTAACAATATGGCGTGTAAAGTGTGAACGCACAACTTGGGTTGAGATTAAGATGACATGGAATTCCACGAAGTGGTGGGTCCCACCACATGTTATGCGTCAGTTTCGGTCCATTCCAACGAAATACGCGATACTATAGTATAGTATATTATTTCTTTTTTTTAAAAAAAAAGGAGCTTTGCTACCATGTAGCCGTTCTCGTTGTTCTTTTGAGCGCTTTTTTCCTTCTTTCATTTCCTAAATCTAATAATTAGAGAATTAGCCCTTAACTCAATACTAATTCATTTGTATTATCTCTACTGCACAACAGATAAATTTTGATATAAATCACTCAATTTTCAGATACCTTTCTAATATTTAACTAATTAGAAATATTATACAATTAGACTCTTGTGAGTAACAAAACTCTCCCGTTTTTTTAAAACAATTTACCCCTAAAGTCCCAATTTGAGATTTTTGGCAAGGAAAAAGAGAGTTTATGTCACTCTATCACAAATCTCTTTCGTATTTTGCATATACACATTCCTAATGTTAATATTGAGTTATTACGAGTGTACTTTATAATAATATTCAAGGATATATGATAGTTTATTAAAATATGAATAATTTGATTTTTTTTTTCAATTCATATCAACATGTTGATATTGTCTAACAAAACTTTATAAATTATACGTGTGCTTTAGTGTGCATATTGAATGTTTCATGCATGGTTGATATATAAGCAATTAAGAGATGTCACAAAGTTCA
This sequence comes from Flueggea neowawraea, assembly GCA_948243855.1. Lineage (NCBI taxonomy): Eukaryota > Viridiplantae > Streptophyta > Magnoliopsida > Malpighiales > Phyllanthaceae > Flueggea > Flueggea neowawraea. The sequence continues at coordinate 2,786 of CAODLS010226794.1, read as the reverse complement.
ACGTATATATAAAAGAGCAATACTAATGACGAAATGATATAATTTGATAATAATGAAATCATCGTGAGATTTTCTCACATACGTAATAATCAAATTGAAAAAATGATGGATTTTCTAGAATAATCAATGGTCAGCATAGGATTCTTAGTGAATTTTTTCAATTATTGAATAACTGCTGATAGCTCTTGTTCCGACTGGATTTTAAGGGCTATCGTTGAATTTTGACATGCATACGTAATTTCATCAAAGCAGAATTAATATTTAAAACATTTTTTAATTTATTTTTGAGGATAAACTTGTCGTCATAGTGTTGCAGATAGAGATAGAAAGGTCCAAAACTACTCCACCTCTTACTTGTGGTTGCGATCGAGAAGGATGTTTTTGGTTCGGTTAGGTTAAGCATGAAAGCAACATGAATGACTTCCTTGCAAGATTCCCCCTTTTCGTTTGTCCCTTCTTTGATGTGTTTCATCTTTAATTTTTATAATTAGTTTCTCTCTACCACTACTTATAGTTTGTATACGCATGATGATGACATGATCCAATAAATGTCACTCAAGAAAAATCTAATTTTTGTATAAGTCTATTTAATTACTTTTTATATTTTCGACTATTTAATGTTAAAATTAACTCATATACTAATAAATTATAAACTCATTGATAAACAGAGAATGTACATTTACAGTAAGATTTGTGAAAACTAACAATAATTCGTTGATCGCCATTTTTTGTCTTTTATATTCAATGGTTCCACCATGAAAATGAACTTATGGTGGCATGTCCCCTAACTCATAGATTATAGCTAACCATGGAATTTTAATAACCTTACTCATAAGTTAGCCATAGAAAAACTATAAAAAGGACTTTGAAAAAAGGCCATAGAAATTTTAATTAGTGGGCTAATTAATTCCGCACAGTCAAATTCGTTGATCATCGCCCGCTTCTTTTGAATACTTTTACGTACTTCTTTTCAACTCTCTTTACTTTTGCATGAAACGCAATTTAATTATTGAATATTAGAAAAATATCATTAAAAAGGAATAAAATGTTATTGTCCTAATCTAAAGCAGTACATATTCTACTACTTGAAATTAGTTTAAATAGTTCAGTATTGACTTGAGATTTCAGTTCATTTTTCTTCTAATCGAAGTAGTACATATTATCGTTGATTCTTTATATAATTGGTGTTGGCACTAGCTTTTAGATTTATAGCTACGTTGGCTAATCCTAAATATCAATAAAGTTAAAAATGATATTTAAAAAACATTTAATGGACCTTGATTTAGAAAAGTCTTTTATTTAAGTTAATATTAAAACCAATTGAACCAATAAAATGTAACACTAAGTGAAACATCTTACATCTCTAGTGATTGGTATTTGGTGTTGCATGCCATGAAAGATGAGAGACATCGAGATTGATTTTTGTTCTTTCACGGCAGCTAAGAGCCGTCATTTTCTAGCTATATAGTATATACCATCCATATTTTATCCCTTCAAATTGAAAAGGTCATCAAAATGTACATATTATTTAATAATCTTATGAATAGGAATGATACTACATGATAGTGTTTGCATGAGACAAATATAGAGTTTCGAGAAAAAAAGATATAATGTATAGCAGAAGAGATAAATTTTCGAGTCATGTATTAATTGTGAATAAATTTAGGATAGTTTATGAATTAGAGATGAAAATACATAGTGATATTTTTATTTTGTTTGTTAAGTTCTTGTTAGATTGGTTATATACCATTTCTTTTGATTATCGTAAAAAAAAAAAGTACCAGTGGTTTTTTTTCCAAAGAAAAAAAGATTAATAAACTAGCTCACTCTTACAACAAGCGTTCATGATGTGAGTGCAAAAAAATCTTTTACATTAAAATGAAAAAGTTACAAAATAAAATAAATTTCTCTCAGATTGCCAAAAAATCGGAAAGCAATTACAAAGAACAGTAGTTGTCTTTTTTTTTTTTTCAAATTAAAACAGAGTTAACTTATTGATCATGTCTAGTTAAGGTAATGACAACTAGTTTTTAAGATCCAACACTAAAGTTAGACAACACAAGAAATTGTATGGATTTGCTTCAAACAAATGTCGGTATATCGACAAGTATATGTTGGGTTTATTTCGCATCGCTTAAGTGTAAGATGGTCAAATGGTCTCTCCCCCATAAATAAGCATTGAACTGTCATGACTCAAGATCGGGTTATGACCGACGTACGAGGTGAACTGTCTATGGGAGATCGACCCATCTCGCACAAGCCTCAGAGAACATAACTAAAACTAATATATAGAACATCATTTTAAAACCATTTTCAAAAGTTAATAAATAAATATCCAAATTCATTAAAAGCATAATTTTTTATAATATTAAAACATTAGACAAATAATAAATCATACTTAGTATCAAATAAGTTTACAGAATATAATCCAACAGTAATACCAGTGTGGAGCAACTAATAAATACATAACTAAGCTTGAAACGAGAGGACACTCACTGTCAAGTGGAACGCCTCACTAGGTGTAAGATACCAGACGACTGCTGAATGCCAAAATGTAAACCTGAGAAATAGATAATTAAAAAATAGACAAGAAACAAAGAAAAAGGGGTAAGGATCCTAATGATGAAAAGACACTCCAGAATGTCTCATGCGTGCCTCACAAAGACTGTTTTGAAAATAGTTCAAAATACCGTAAGCAATATAAGTGTATATATATACGTATACATGCTAAGTATAGAATAATAGTTTCGAAATTCATTTTCGAAATCGTTTGCAACCAAAGAAAA
>CAODLS010226792.1:0-21514 GCA_948243855.1 Flueggea neowawraea | reverse complement strand
ATGGTAATAAGAACAATGGCACCATATACCTTTATAATTGTGCAGTATGTGAAAACATCCAGCTTCAACTGTCCTGCTGATTGCAATTGCTTCACTTCCCTGTAAATATCTTGGGCCAAATCAACTCTTCCAGCAAGGCAGCATGCCTTCAAAAGGATATTCTGGATGTAAAGAGAAACATATATTGAACTGTTAATGAGAAAAAAGAAAATAATACACAAAGTCACAAGAAAAAATGATGGTAATAGAATGGTTGAATTGAAAAGTGAAATTTGAAATTTGAGATAGAAAGAGAGAGGAAAGAATATTACTTGCATACTCTTGTATGAACGCAATGTGTAGCTCAAATCATGGGCATTCACGTTCATGAGACTGTTGAAAACATAAATATTTGGAGTGATATTATGATGGTGTAGGTCCTGCACAACAATTTGTTGACATTTGAGTGGAAAACAACTAACGCTGTTTGTAACCCAGAGTCCCTAAAGTCGTCCCGTTGGACGTTTGTTCAGTATTTTTGTTATTATTTTATTAAAATCTCCAGTTCCTAGTCCCTCAGTTTTTTCATCCGTAATTCAAAGACTACTTTAAGAGTCTCGCGGGTAGAGTTGTTGCCGGTTCCGGAACCGGCTGTTCCGGTTTGTCAAATATAGGAACCGGAACCGAACCGTGGTTTTCACGGTTTGATCCGGTTCGGTTTGGTTTCGGTTCCAGTTTTGACCGGTTTAACCGTCAGTTCGGTTCCGGTTCCGGTTCGGTTTCATTTTTTTTTTTCAAAATTTTGTTTTTAATCCGTTATTTTATCCCGCCAATTGGTTTGTAAATTTTGTTATATTCAATAATTAACTATAATACCAATAATACATTTTATTTCAAAGATTCTTTTAATAATTTTTAAACAAATTAACTATTCTATTAGTAATTAATAATAATAATTTATAGAAAAATGAATTTTTGAGAGTGTAGAAGAGACTGAGAGATAAAAAATAGTGTAAAATTGGTAAGAATAAGGTGGGATATTTATAGAGTTGAAAAAATAAAAAAAAAACAAAAAAAAAAAGAAAAAAAAAATAACCGTTGGAACTGCCTGTTCCAATGGTTAGAACCGGCGGTTCCAACGGTTCAGTGAACCGCCGGTTAAACCGGCGGTTCGACGGTTTTTAAAACGAGAAACCGGAACCTAAACCGTAAACCGCCGGTTTTGGTCGGCCGATTCCAGTTTCGGTTCGATTTCGATTTTGACCGGTCCGATTCCGGTTCGATTTGTCAGTTCCGGTTTGATTTTTACAACTCTACTCGCGGGACGTCTATTCAGTTTTCCACTAAACACAATTTTATTTTAATCTCTCAACTTTTATCTACTATTTTATTTAATACTTTCTACACTAAGTTCATTAAAATAAAAAGTATTCATTCAAATAAAAATATTACATTAAAATAAAAAATACATTAAAATAAAGTCCATAATTTCTTAAAATAAAATAATAATACATGAAAATAAAATTCGGTATTATTTCTCATAATTGTTCCATAGATGATCTACCAAATCCGCTAGGAGACGATAATGTTGCTCACGATCAAGAATATCGGTGAACCTTTGGATATACATTGCAAAGTCGGATTGTCCTCCTTGTGATGCATTCGCTTGATGGTCATATGTCAACTGTCGTATTACAGCTCTGCATTTTTGAAGTGGTAAAAGACTAGAGAAACCAATCGCATCAAGGGTTTGGGGAAAATAGTCGGAGTGATTTTCGACGGCCTCCACGATCCGCAAAAATAAATCTCTCCTCATACGAAACCTACGCCGAAAAATATCATCATTGTAGATGGGATTTTCAGAAAAATAGTCATGAACTAACAGTTCGTGACCACCCACGTAGTCTCGGTTAATATAGCGTCTTGGTCTTTTTTCACGGCGTCGGCTGGAGGATTCATCATGTAGTATGGTTTGTTGTACTAATTTCAACATCTCTTCTTCAGCAGGATCATTCCAAATAGATTACTTGAAATTATCTCGAATTTTTTTGTACTCTTCATCATCAGAAGATGAGAAAATATTTGCAAGTGCAAATTTTTCTATTGTTTTGTTTTTGTTGTTTGAAAAATAATTGGAAAAATCGTTGGGATCCATTGAAAAAACATTTGGAGAGAAATTTTAAGAGTTGAGAGAGTTTGATGGAGAGAAATGAGTATTTGAAGTGAAGAAATGATAGAAAAAAATATGTTTAGGTGGTATTTATAGGAAAATATGTAAAACTAGCCGTTATGGACCAAAAGGTAATTTTCGGCCCTAACGGTACTCCAACGGTAATATTACTGTTGGAGTAAATCTGACCGTTGAATCAATCAGATCTAACGGTCAGATTTTGATTTTAAAAAAAAAAATAAAAATGCCACTGGCCCAGCTCCTGACAGCTGGAGGACAGGCTAACAGACTGGGATGCAGTAAAGCGTCCCGGTCCGCGGGGCTAGGAACGGTGCAGCCTAATGCACACATTTGAAAGACATTGACAACTCAATGATGAAACATGAAATTAGTAGCATTGCCTATTTTTAACAGAGTTTTTGACTGGTAATACCACCAAGTTACTATATCTTCAATTAGAAATGCAATTACGGCAAGTAAGTACCTCATAAATGGACCTAGATCTCATATGATCGCCACAAAGTCCACGCACATCAATTATGGTGCGGAACGCATACATATTAGGAACAGTCATCCGCTCCTTGTATCTTTGATACGCGATCAAAGCAGAATCTAAATCTCTTCTCTTCCCAAACTCATTTATGATATCGCAGAGTAAAATACGTTCTCGTGGAAGGATAAACGCAAACCTGCAATGGATATATAATTACACACCAAAAATTCAACATAGAGCCCGTGAGGAATAACTACACAAACACATTATACTCACAACAAACTAAATCACTCTACCTCATTGCCAGCTCGGGATTACGTTTATCAACACACAATTTCACAATGCAATTCGGATCCACTAGTTGCTTGATCGAGAAGCTGAACCCTGAACATATAAGACTACAATTAGCAACTACTAATTAGACTCTGTTACAAAATTAGAATAGAAGCTTAACAAATGGCCTTCAATCTCTCAATTAATTATCCTTAATCTCCAAACAATTTTTTTGGTGCCTGAACTTAACTGAAAGATGTAAAGTGTTGAACTATAATTCGTTGATAAATTTAACGCCATTAATAAAAATAAATTATAATCTATTTGGCTAATCAGTTCGAGCGTGTTCAATCTGAAATTAACATATGAATATTTTAACGGTCAAACATTAAACCAAACGGTTTACCGGCAAGGGTCTCCAACAAATCAACAACCTCCCTACTTCACCGGGATTCGCCATCAGTACACACTCCTTTCTAAGCGATTCAATGGCAACTCCATCGAGAAGATTAACAGTCGAAACTCCTAATTTTTCAAGCTTCTTCGAAGCCTCAACAACGGACTTCAAAAATCCTCGCCGAATATTCTCTGAAATTCCCTTCGATACCGACTTAGCACTCAATGCCGCAACGAAATGCTAGGCGTCAATACCGGAAATAATGACATATTCGGCGACGGAGGCGAAGTCTTGGAGGTGGCCGAGGTCGGCGTAGTAGGAGAGAAGGGAGGAGTGGCGGGAAGCGGTGGAGCGAAGAGAAGTAGTGACTGGGAGTGGTTTGTGAAGAGAGTGTCTAGTGGTGGTTGTGGTTGTGGATTTGTGGGGTTTATGGTGGTAGTGGTGGTGGTGGTTGGGAGAAGGAGTAAGGGAGGAGGAGGAGCCAAGGACGACGAGCTCTCTCATTCTACCATTACAGCATGACTGGTTTTCCTGGTTTGGGGTTTTTAAGCGGATTGGGTTCTTTAATGGATTGAATTTGAAAGGTAGTTGTTTATATTGGATTCATACATACATCGGATCAGGAGATGTAAAAACAGCAATAACTACAAAAATGGGAACTTGTAAAATCAGGGCAACAGTTAATATCTAGTCCTACTTTCTAGCCATGTTTACGATAGGATCCTTAACTTTAATTGTTTTCAATTTAGTCCCTTTTTATTTAACTATTCTATATATGTGATAGTGATGCCATTAACATTTGCAATTTAAGCGCCAAACCAACTTTCATCTAGATTTAAAATACCATCAAAAAATTGATTGAAATAATAACAATTTATATAGTCCTTCCGTCCCATTTTATTTTTGATATAATTTCCCTTTTCGACAAAGCAAATTACAAAATTGCGATCGATACTTATCCATAAAAAGATCTTAAGCATAATAAAACAAATATTACTTAATTACGTGTGAGGAAAAAAGTGTCTATCATAATAAGATGTAAAAAGTATTAAACAGAAAATCATTTCAAAAATCTAAAACTGCTCAGTTTTATAAACACATTTTGTATATGGGCCATACACTAAGATATATATAAAACTATCCGAAAAACAGTATTTCTACGTGTATAGATTTGGAAGATCTTTTGTAACAAAAAATGAGAAAGGGGCTTTTACAAAATTACAAAGATCAAAAATTGATATTACAAGCGTGCGGACCCAATTTTTGATATTACGAGCGTGCAGACACGATTGACAAATTACATCTTCATGTACTTGTATATATGTTGTTTATATGTATTATACATATCTGTATTTTGTTTATGTTTTGTATTTATATGTTTTTATGTTGTATATATGTTTAACATAGCATAAACAAGTCATAAACGTATTATATACAAGTTATAAACATAACATAAACAAGTAGTAATACTAATAATTACATATTCTTCATCTTTGTAAAATATGTACATGTTACAAATATAACATAAATAAATCATAAACATAACATAAACATAATATATACAAGTTACAAATATATCATAAACAAGTTATAACACTAATACTTGTATGTTCTACATCTCTGTAAAAAATATACAAGTTTTAAACATAGCATAAATAAATTATAAACATAGTATATACAAGTTACAAATATAGTATAAATAAGTTATAAAACTAATATTTGTATATTCTATATTTTTGTGAAAGATATACAAATTATAAATATAGTGTAAATAGGTTATAAATAAGAGCTTGTCAAAATTGAAAATATGTTTTTGTGAAGATTTAATACGATAAAAAAATATTGTAAAATATCGGGGTTGTCAAAGTTTGAAATTGTATAATTTTGTCAAAGTTTAACCCAGCCTTGTAAGATGGCCCAAAACACACAATACGGTCCAACAGCGACCATCACCAAACCGCACTTTCTGGAACTTCATTGACCGCCAAACCAATATAACCGAACTGACACGTATCTTCCATCTCCAGCAACAAAAACTATCATCATCGTTCGCCGGAGCAATCCGCCGTGCGCCGCCAATCTTTACATCTTCGTTTGTGGCCTTTATTTCGTACTGATTGGATGCAAATAAAAGATGCCGCCGAAGCAGGCCTCAAAAGCCGATTTAGCGAAGAAGCAGAAGATCGTAGAGGACAAGACCTTCGGTCTCAAAAACAAGAACAAAAGCAAAAACGTCCAGAAATATGTCCAATCTCTCAAACAAAACGTGCAGCCCAAACCCGACCCTTCTAAAACCGCCGCCAAGGTAAAATTTTTGACAAAAACAAAACTAACATTATCATCTATTTCTTGTCTTTTTTGTTTTGTTTTGTTTTCCTGAGACGACGTAGTTTAAATAACGGAACTTGATGGAATTTAACAGAAGAAGAAAGAGGAGGACAAGGCGAAAGAGAAGGAGCTAAACGAGCTCTTCAAGGTTGCCGTCAGCCAGCCAAAAGTTCCAGTTGGTAATAAACATTTTATTCATTATTTGACGACGTTTTTTTTCTTTTTATTTTGTTGTTTCTTACGTCGGTCGGATTGATTGAAATCGTATCTTGATTGTTATTTGATGATCACGGGTTGATCCGAAGTCGATATTGTGTGAGTTTTACAAAGCGGGGCAGTGTGCCAAAGGTTTCAAATGTAAATTCTCGCATGATTTGAATGTTCAGAGAAAAGGCGAAAAGATTGATCTTTATAGCGATAAGCGCGATCAAGGTGGTTGCTTGATTCATTTGTTATGTGTTTTTTTAGCTTGTTTTGTAATGCTGTTATATGTCCCTTTATTCATTCGTTTTGCTTTGTCGATGTTCTTATTATCAGATACAATGGATGATTGGGATCAGGAGATGTTGGAGAAGGTTGTGAAATCAAAAAACAAGGAGTATAAACAGAACAAACCCACTGATATTGTAAGTTTTATCAGTTGATTTACCGGTTGGCAGTTTTAAATTTGGTTTTAGTAAGACTGTAGTTTGTGAATTTTGATATTTTGTGGTTGAACATGTTTGTTGTCGTTTGAGATATTTCCAGATTTTTGTGACTTTCATGCCAGATAGGAAATGAAACTGAGGAAAAGAGTATGTTTGGAAATTTTGATCAACTTGTTAAAATGTGGCTGCTTTTATCCGTCTGTTTTATGATGTATCTTAATATATATACAGGTTTGTAAATACTTTCTGGAAGCTGTAGAGAAGAAACAGTATGGTTGGTTTTGGGTCTGCCCAAATGGTGGTAAGGATTGCCATTATCGACATGCTCTTCCTCCAGGATATGTTCTAAAATCTCAGATGAAAGCCCTGTTAGAGGAAGAAATTGAAAAAATATCCGCTGAGGAAGAGATTGAAAATCAGGTAACTGACCACACATTTTCTGAACATATCTTTGGTTGCAATAATATATTACCCATCTTATTTTGTATGATAATTATTGTTTTTATTGTTTTCCATTGTCGTTCTTTAACAAATATATGTTATTGGTTACAGCGTTCTAAAATAAAAACAACAACACGTATGACTCCTGAGTTGTTCGTGCGATGGAAAAAGAAAAAGATTGCAGAAAGAGATGCTGGTTTGGCTGCGCAGATGGCAGAGAGGGCTAAGAATGATCGTATGAGGTATATCTTCTTCTGCCCATCAGCCCATATGTGCTTTCTCTGTGCACACAGGTTCAGAAAGAGGAATAAAGATGCATGTATGGTCATTCACGCAATTGTTATTTCAATGACGTTTTAGTTTGCTAACCAGTAAGTTTTGCTCTTTGATATCAGTGGTCGCGAGCTATTTCTATCAGATGCAAGTGTGTTTGTGGATGATCTTGAGGCATATGATAAGTACCAAAGAGAGGAAGAATCTCATGAACAGAAGGTAAATTTTTCACTTATTTTTCACATCTTACTTGATCTTAAGCATGGTTAGAGGGATAATTCTTTGGAATTTTGTTACTGAAATGAAATTTGTCTCGCAAATCGTGGATTAAATATTTCTTATGTTGCTCCTTCAGCTGGCCAATCCAAATTCTTCTGCTGATGGTCGTACTACCTCATCAACTGCCAATGGAAATGCAAAAGATCTTCCTGATGATGACGACGATGAACTGGACATGGATGAATTAAATGAGATAGAAGCAATCTTAGCAAAAACATCAATCGAAACTCAGTATCCTGGCGGTACAAACTAATTTTAAATGCAGATTCTATTGTCTACATGCTTTCTATGGTGTTGACTTCATGATCCTGCTACCCAAACCGATCACTTGCTAATTCCTCACTGGCCGGCTCACTGTTGCTGATACATGATTAGTGCAAAACTGTGAGACTCCAATGTCTATGCAACACTTGAGATGATCTGAGCGATTTTACCCCTCATTCTGTATATTTTGTATTAAGCTACAACGCCGGGTTTTTTCCTGCTCAACATAAATAATAGAAATAGCATATATATGTATGTCACTTCAGCTTAATAATATTACTTGAATAACTAGGTATTGCTGCAACTGCTCTCTGTTAATGTCCTCTGTTTCACTGTTTGTATACCTCTGATTTAGTACTGTAGTAGTAAGATGGTCTACGCAATAGTAGTGCTACGGTGCCGCTACTGTCGTTAATTTCTGATTAATACATCTGAGCTGTTTGCGATGGAGATTCCATCGGAGAGATGAGAGGTAGGTCTTGAATTTATGGAGAGAGGATAACGATTTGACTCAATCGACTCTGATGGTCACGTCAAGTTCTTTATATGTTACAAGTAGGCAGAATGAGAGAGTAATAAGACTCCTCAGTTTGAATATAATGTTTATGTCAAACGCTCTATGGTTACAAAGTCGGAAGTTAGGTATTCGACCATGATGTTCACGTCAAATGTTGTATGGTTACAAGTAGACAGAGTGCCAATAATTACAAGCAGAGTAATAGAGTAAGAAGATGACTCAGTGATGAGGTTGAGCCGCTGCAACCAAGTGTCCGAACCTCAACAGTAAGTGCAGAAAGCTGAGTGAAATCTTCAGACAACTAAGCAAACATGAACCATCATAAAGGGCCAAAGCAACGTAGAGACTAATAGGCAATTATGCAGACAGGTTCCACACTGTAGCCACAAAAAGGAAAATTTTTACTGTATATTGATGTCGTTTTGTAACTAAAAGAACAAATGTTCTTGCATAAAAATCCAATTTAACTTGTGCAAACGAACTTTGCAATACTTTATCAAGACATGATCCACTCATGAAACCCAACAAACATATTCTATGTATCCACCCAAGAATTTGGAGCAGATTTGTGATTATTATATCTGTTATTTGATATTGGTGGTTGCATAGATAAAGCTCACACTCACATTCTGTGGTTCCAGCCATGGCTTCCATGCAAAAGCTGCTTGACAATATTGTATTTACTGCATTCTTGGTGTTTATTTACCTGTAATTAACGTGATGTGCTTTCTACAAGCAAAACATTTTCTGCTGGTGTCATGGTATTGTTAAGTTATTTGGAGAGGATAAACCATGAACATATATACAATAGAGGCATTTGAATTTGCTTGTGCTATTAATTATCATTTGAGGTTGGAGAGGTATAATCAAATCCAACTCTTTGGTATTGTAAATCAATGACTAGCCACATCAAATAAGTGTCGATTCTGTAATTCTCCATACAAAATTAGGAGAGGAAATCGAACCTACGATCTTTTAATGCTATAGTTTATTCTAGTACCAAATACCAATGAGTACTAATGATATAGTATATAGTTGTTACTAAATTTTACACAAATAAAAAATTGAAACAATATATGCTGAAAGATAAAATTGCCTAACGAGGCCTTCAGTATTCTGAAGAGTGGATATCTTTTAGAGAGAGACTAGGTATCTTTTAGAAACCAATTTTAAAATTGTTTATCTGACTCAACGTAACACCAATAACTGAACCATAGAATGGGAAAAAGTTGGTGAAGAATTTAGCAGAAGAGAAAAGCTTAATTAGGGCACAGAAAATGGAGGAATGACCCACATGTTGGTTCTTGGTTTCCTCATGGGGGGGGGAGGGGGGAATTCGTGTTACTTTAGTGGCCCACATGTTGGTCCGTACTGCCCTGTTTGATCAAGTCTTTGAACGTATACAGTAGCAGTTCTCTGAATCACAAGAATCCTTTTATTGGTAAAAAAATCTGCAATAGGAACTTTTGTTCTGTTGTTTCCGTACACGTCCTGTCTTGCTTATGAAAGACTTGGTATTGCATCTTCTATTCTCCTTGCAAGTTGCAGTTCGTGGTTTAAATCTGTTAGCATCCAAGTTTCCTTTGATTTGATAGTTTATGGAGTCGCCAATTTAAGTCAAAACAAGGAGAAAAGGAGAAAGATGTAGATGCTTGCTTATTATGCATGGACAATTGTTTTTGTTCGATCAAAAAAGTTAATTATTTGAAAGTTCATTATAGCTGAGACAGTATTACATTGTGATTTAAGTATTGCTTTTTCAGTTTTCTGCTAAAACTGGATAATGTCTATGAGCACGCATGAAAGCAACTTACAGCAACTGGGCAAAGCCTTACTTTACATCCTGCAGACCTTATCTTTTTTATATGTTTTTGAGTCATAACTATGTAACTTTCAAATGATATCAAGGTTAGCCTCAGACTCTAAGAATTCATGTTTAAATCAATCTTCTAATTCGTTCATTATGATATTTACCAAAATAAAAAGAAAGTACAGAATAGAGAAACACAGAGGAAGAAGAGATGCATTACTAAATACTATTAATACCTAAACATTGAGATACATGGGAAAGTTTCAAAGGAAAATATGAAGCCTAGTACAAAGTCTTGAAACCAGTTATTCCAATGCATTTTTTGGAAACACATTGTGCTTTGTTGGTAAGAATCAAAACATTCCCATAAATGGTGTGGTGCATTGATTCTGGTGTTTGTTCACAAGAACCAAACTTTCCCATACACTGCATGCTTCTATCAGTTTTCTACTTTTTTCTTGAAAATTAGTCCTTTTCCAGCTTTTGAAACTGCATTAACTACCATCTTCACAAACTTGGAAACTATATCCACCTTGATTTGCCCTCTCTTCGGCGGAAGCCTCGCTCTCTTCTTTCCACAGGGGTTTTTAGCTTGTTTTTGTGCAATGGCCATGGCTATGGCTAGCTACTATGCAGAATCAGAGAGCCAAAATGAAAAGAGCACTACAGTGTTAAAATGAGACAGTAGTTGTGATAAAGAAACGCTGGGGGGACACATCTATATACTCTGTTGTGCTAGAAAAGTACAAATGTGAGTCTATTTTGTTTTCATTTTGGCTGTCAACTACATTGCCCTGTTGTTCAAATAAGAATGAGCACATTTAAGAGTTGAAGGCAAAATCACAAGTTTAAATTCTTAAAATTATTTTTAGTTTACTCTCGTTCCTCTTAAATCGAGTAGAGATTTATCAGATGGTTATAAATCGTTAAATTGTAAGTTTAAATTTTTTATTTTTTTAGTTGGCTCTCATTCCTCTTAAATCAAGTAGAGATTAATCAGATAGTTATAAATCGTTAAAGTAGAGGTGGTATAATATCCATGCTAAATACAAATAAGTACTGTGATTACTTTTTTGTATATTATGATAATTGTGTTTGGTTCTTGTACTTTCAAGAGTCAATTTAGATTCATAGTGAGTTAGTAACTTCTCCACTATAAAATTTTAATTTTTGCAGTTTGCTCTCCACCATATGATGGTGTAGTATTGTGATCTTGGTTGATTAGGAGTTGAAGTCAGTGTTGTCTACAAATGCATTCCTCCCTCAATGTATTGAAGCGCATTTTTTGAGTAAAAATCATAAAAACTTAGTTCTATAACAGATAAATCTAGAGTGGATAATATCTCGATCGACTGAATTGACAATTGTCAAAGGACATGGTCCAAAACAAATGGACTTTTTAATTTGTGTCAAACTAATGACGTTTAGCATTTGAGGACTCCATAATTGAGAGTTTAAAATAAGAACTAAGAAGTTAATTATAAAACAAGTTTGTTACAGTTGATTATACATTGATTAATATTAACATCGTATGTATTTTTATTATTACATATCCTACTCTTGGTACATAATCCAAGCACCAAATAAATTAACAAGTGACATGAATTAATGGACTTTATTTTGACAAAAAAAATGAATAAAAATATATATTTTAAGACATACTAACTCTTATTAATTTGGTTGGTGCATGTGTGAATACATGCACAAAGAGTAGGCAAGAATTTTCATCTTTTTTCACAAGAGAAATAGTGTAAGAGCATTTTTAATGTTTAACCTTCTCAAGAGGTTGATGAGTCTGTCATATTAGTAATTTATTCACTCCTCACTCATTATATTATTTATTCCTAATGATTAACCTCTCATTATACTCTAATATGAGACCCATAATCACTTCATTTATTATTCAATTTATTTACAACATACAAATAATAATAAATATATTAATTTGAAAAATATTTTGTAAATTAATATTTGAGTTAAAAATAATATATGAAATATATCTATCGTGAAAATTATTTAATTAATTTTTTAAAAATAAAATAAAATAATAAATCTGATAAATATTTAAATTAAAATAATATAGTTATCAATGATAAAAAAATTTGCAATGCCTAGTCAATAAGAAATGAAAGGGAAAAAAAATGAGAAGACGACTAGTATCTCAAAAATAAGGAAAAAAAATAAGAAAAAATTGCACAAAAAATGAAATATAGAAAAGACAAAAAAAAATACTTATTTTAATAAAGTGGGAGCACTTTGATCCGCTTCAATTTGAAATCAACTCGAGAGAGTATCATTGGTTGCGATACGCATTAGTGATACTCTTAAAGATTTTTTACTAGAATGACATATATAGACTTTATTCAAATAATGTATTATCTTTCGATAATTTAAGTAGTTAAAGCTAAATATTCCATTCTTATTTATATGTCACATTGATTTTTTGAAGAAATATAGGGATATGGGGTGGCTGGCTAAGCTAAGAAAGAGAAGAAGAAGTCAAGGTCAATGCTTTTTGAATCCAGAAAAAGATTTACCAAGACACCATTGATGTGGCTTGTCTGGCGATTAAAATTTTCTGGTCTCCCAATAAGAATGACAACAACACACACTTCATTTGTAGATAAAAAAAAGCTACTTAAATCTTTCTGTCCCTCAAAAAGAAATGTTCTTGGAGGAACATAATTAAGAGGCGCGTTTCTTTTGTTTTTACTTCTTTTATTTGGCATTATCTGAAAATTCATAATTATGATGCTGTCCAACTAATGGTGCTGACATGGAAGAGCATTATCAACATGAGGACACAACTCTGATTATCAAGACCAAAACGACGTGGTATAGGCTGGTGGTATCAATCCAGACTGATCTCGTCACCGCCTCCACAAATTTGTGATTTACAGCAACAGTTGTTCATATTATCATATATTAAACTCTGTTTGTGGCTGCTCATTGCAGGACCCGACATCATTAAAATAATTCTGAAAATATAAGGACCAGAGAGCAGATTATTATGAATTTATCATACAAAAGTGCCCATCATTTCTCCAATTTGTACGAGAAAATTAGGCATCAGGATGTTCAAACAGTATAGTAGTACTTATTAAAAAAAAAGTCTAGTAGTTTTCACCATCCCATGATGGTTGTAACTAAATGTCCAAATCATCTGATCAACACGAAATGCGTGAGCTTTCACAGACATTCTTGAATGACAAAGTCGTCTCAACCCCAAAAAGAAGATAGAAGTGGAAAACAGGAAATTGATCAAATAAACAGCAAGACTATTCCATAATACACTTGAAGTTGTAACACGGACTTGGCTATGCTACTTGTATGTACAACATAACTATTTTTTAATGTGTTATTATATTTATAATTGTTGAATAAATTTAAAATTAATCGTAAACTTTTAAAAATGTAAAAGACACATCTATAAAAGTATATAACTAGGGTTAGATTCGAGCCAAGCTGAGTAGAGTTTTGAAGTGTACAAGCTCGGCTCGTCTAAATCTTTCGAGCTCGAACTCTCTCTCGAACTCAAAATCTTTTTCAAGTTCGGCTGGTCACAAGGCTCGTCGTGAGCTTTTCGAACTCGGCTCAACAATGACTCAAATAAATTTGTAGACGAGATTTGTTAGTTCAGCTTTAGAAACAACTCTAAAAAGAATATAATCAAATTTAGGTTAGTTCAATAAAATCATGTTAAGCATGTAATTTGAACCAAAAACGATTAGAAGTTTCAATTTGTTTCACAAATTTAATAATATTAGATCATATTATGCAAACATGTTTAGACTTTTATAGTCATGGTCAATTATATAAATTTGAATTTTTGTTGATGTGACTCAATTATTAATTAGTATTTTAAATATAAACTTTTTTTATAATTTAGTTTCACACATACACATATATATATATACGCACATATATATATATATATATATATAGATGAGTCTGTAAACGAGTTTGCTCACGAGCTTGATCACTAGCCTACAAAAAATTTGTTCGCGAGCTTTTAAGTCGAATTTTTGGGTGATCAAACTCGGTTCGTTTATTGAAACAATTTTAAAATTTTGTTCAAAATCGACTCATTTATTATCGAGTCGATCTGTAAATAAATTTTTATTGAGTGGAGCTTCGCGCTGTTCGGCTCATTTCCACCCCCTTTACATAACTCTTCCGTTGTTACAGCACTACAAAACTGAAAATTATCAGTAGCAGCGAATTCGGGGGAAAAAAACGGTTTTGATCATTAGTTCTTCACTGCTGTCATAATTGTCCGTACATGAATAAGCTAATTTACATGAGCTCCGAATAGAACCAAAATAGTCGGATCAAACTAACATAATCAACAAAAACTGAATTCACTTCTGGGTCTGTACCTTCAATCACTATAGTGACAGAAAAAGGCTTTTTTTTTACATTAGCTACATTAGCTCTCATCAGGAATTCAACCGTCGATCTTTGCGCTGGAGACCATTCCAGTACCATTAGGCTCAAGATTAACTTGGTGCAAGAATTGTGCAGAGAACAAGAAATGAAACAATAATTACAGCCCCAAATAGAGTAAACCTCGGACTAGTCCATGAAGCAAGGTTCGATCTCTCCGTTCTTTTGATCGGATCAACTTCTTCCGACGACGGGTAGTTCGATCTCGTCGGATTCCACGTCACGTATTTGTTCGGAGAAAAGTTGGAGAAAATTCTCTTCTTCTTCTTCGTCGTCCCCTGTTTCCTAAACCTCGTCCACGCCTTGTCCCAATCTGTCGAGAATTTTTCACCTGAAACGCACCCAACACAGAATTAACTCACAGCACCATTACAACAACGCAGTCATTTCATCAGAATCAAACCATTGGTGTCTCCGCCGTTCCGGTCGGAGTCTTGATCGGAGTTTCGCCGGGAATAGAGAGGTCTAAGAAGGGAGTACAAGTAATACGAAGAAGAAGATTTTGTTTATGTGAAGTTGAATCCGACGAAAACTTAAAATAATAATTAAAAAAATAAAAAGTATATATTTTTTTAATAAGTATATATATTTATAATTAATTATATGTTTTATGCCATTTTATAATTTGTGACATATAGCAGATTTTCTATTCTCCTTTCCACCTAAATCCCAGTTCAGTCACACTTGGAGTGGATAACAACTTGTATTATAGGAAATTTCTATTGTTGTGGTGTTAAAATGTCACGTTTCTTTATTTATAAAAAAATATATTATTTTTTGTTGAAATTTTAAAAATTATAAAAATAAAACGCCCTAACAAGACAAGACATGACAACCTTAATAAAAAAAGTAACAGAAAATTACTACAACCTTTGTTACGAAGTCAGACTTGGACTGGGCTTAAGAATGAAGAAGAAAAGGAATTTAATATTTTCAATATTGATTTTTGTACTCTAGGTCGAGCTTCACGATGCTTTATTAGTTATTACAGGCCTCCATGAGTGGGGATTTTTACCCCCAAATTGTATTATTGATTGTCTTGGTGATGATTCAGCTTAATAAAATCAGCTTCGTGTTTCAAAAAAAAAGCAATGGAAAAGATAGATTTAATGGTTAACATACTAGTTAATTCTAAGAAATATTCATATTTGTTGTAACACTACATATATAATACCATGCTAGGCACATAATGAATGTAGATTTGACGGACAATGAATGAGATGTCACATTCTTAAACCGACAAGACATTAAATTTAAATATAAAAAAAATTGACAAGTAACACATAACTGACAATGAAATCAATGGTTGTATAACATTTATGGTGTAATCGAGTCAAGTCGAGTTTTGAAGTGTTTAAATTTGATTTGACTAAAATTTTTTAAGCTCGAATTTGAACTCGAGTTCAAAATATTGTTCAAGTTCGACTCGTTACAAGGCTTGTGAACTCAAGAACTTGTTCGCGAGCTTTTCAAGGTCGGCTTAATAAAGGCTCAAATAAAATCATAAACGAGATTTCAAATTCAAATTGGACAAAGGTTCTAAAAACAATACATTTAAGTTTAGATTTGTTCAATAAAATTATATTGAGCATACAATTGAACAAAAAACTATTAGAAATTTTAATTTTTTCACAAATTCAACATAATATTAGACCTTATGTGAGCATACTTGTATTTTTATAGGTATAATCGATTAATACAAACTTACACTTTTGTTGATGTAACTCAAATATTAAATAATATTCTAAATATAATTTTTTTTCATAATTTAGTTTAAAACATATGTGAACATATATACATTTATATATACATATACACATTTATATATATAAACGAGTTTACAATCAAATTTATTTACGAGTATTGTTCATGAACATATAAACGAACTTGTTCTTAATTCGAGCTCTAAATCTTATTCAAACTCAATTTATTTATTAACGAGCCAAATTATAAACGAATTTTTATCAAACCGAGCACTAAATAACTTGAGAATAATTTGACTCATTTATAGAACTAAAAACATGTATGAGCTCTAATTTAAGCCCCTAATAATTACTACGTGAAAAGAAACAAGAGGTACAGGAAAATTACATCATTTCAATTCAGCCAAAAGTCGAGTCCTTTTTCCATCAGTTCTCACTAAGAACTAGTTTGTGCAGGCTTAACTTTGAGATTTTAATTTTTTTTAATTAATGTAGTTTTAAAAAAATAAATGTAATGGTTATAATGAAGATAAATTAAATAAATTTAAATTTTATTTAAAAAATTATTTATATATTTAATAAGAAAAGATAAAAAAGTGGGTGTTTTTAAAAACAGATAATTATAATGAGAATAAATAAAAAAAATTTAAATAATATAGTATAATTCTAAATAGTATAACTTCTTATACTATAGTGTAGTATAATTCTAAATAGTATAAGTTTTTAATTGACGTAGTATAATTCTAAATAGTATAATGAAGGCAAATTAATAATTCTAAATAGTATAACTTCTTATACTCTGTAATTTATCTATGAGAAATTGAGTGGAATTCACATAATGGAAGCAATTAGAATGATGGAATTGTGAATACTATAAATTGGTGCATGAAGAAAAGCTTTTAAAATTGCAAGTGTATTTTGAAAAAAAGTAAGATTTTGTGCTTTGAAAAGGAAAATTGGCTAGAAATACCCGGGGGATAAGTAGAAAAGGTTGCTTGGTTTTCATTATCGTAAAGAGTTATTGTGTTGTAAGTAGCACGATTGTAGTATGGCAGATGAAGTCGTGAATTGTTTATATATGTCTCAGAAACTAATATGAGTAAATATTATTAATAATTTTATGTTGATATTTATTTTTTTTAAGTCTGTTGATATTGTTAACTCTTCAAATCCCTGGCCTATTGTGCTTTTGTCATGTTGTGTGAGAAATTAAATGTTAACCCTATAATGTTAGGCTTAAGTATATTTTCGGTCCTTAAATAGTGGATGTTGAAAGGCAAGTGGAAGTTATGTCGTTACTTGATGTCATAACCTTCGTAACCAAAGCGTCACGACAACATTCAAAGGTGACTTTTTGATTCTTAAGTAGTGGTCGACATTCCTGCGTGAAATAATAAAAACACATTCAATGGTTCACTAAATATTAATTAAACTAATTATTTAAAAAATTATAAATTATTATAAAATTTAAAAAATAAATAAAAAAATCTTAATGAATGTCTTATGATTTTTCTTATTATCTGAAATACTATAATACATGTGATTAATTTTTCATCCTCTCAACCATAGAGATAAAAATCAAATTTTTGATATTTTAATATTAAAGATAAATCTAATATTAAAAAATTATATTTTTAAAAATAAAAATGGAGAAAACCATCAGCAAAAAATATTATATTATATTTAAACGTAAAACTTGTACGTCAGCAAATGCTGAAGCACACAACGCCTTAGGGACAACAAACTTCATTTTACAAATCTATTGGTAACCAGAAACTGGATTTAATAGGTAAATCTCATCACATTAGTATTAATTATTGTTTTTTGTCAAGTAAAACATAAAACATGTTATACATGAATATATATTAATATGTATGATGAAGCATGAATTTAAGCGTACCTCCACTTTGTTGTGTTTTTCCTCCATGTGAAGCAAAATCAATGGTCGGCAGGTTAGATGGAAACACGAAATGCTTATTACCACAAAGTGGAGCTGAATCAACCACATGGCACTCGATCCTTTTTAAAACTAAAAAGAGAACCTAATGAGGATGGTGGGCCCAGCTCAGTTTCCGTCCCAACTCGTCCCAGATGATCAACTCTCAGCACCTCAGCCGTTGGATCTCCACATACAACAGGACCACCCCAGACAATGCGAAACGACACATCGCAAAATGACGCCAAAGTTCGTGGTTGGGTTGGTTGTTTGACAGAAACTAGTGGAGCGGAGAGAGTCTCGTGTCGTTTTCACAAATCTCCGGCGGGACCCACCTACGTTGTTGGTTTTTAAACGATTTGGGCGATTGATTCAATTCATCGGCGGCTGCCAACTACTTGCTGTAAACTTGGAGACTGACTGAGTCAATTTTAGTTATAAAAGCTTGCTGATATGTGGGAATCTTCTTAGATTCCATAGGATTTGGCATTACGGTGTCCTTTGCTGCAGTCATGCAACATGCTAAGTTCTGATACGTAAATCCTTAGGCCGTCCACAACGCAGCTATATCTTGTATTGGAATTCTAAGGACATATTATTGTGTCCCTATATCATAATTCGTCCTCTCATATATTATGGTGTAGGACTCACTAACACATTAATTATTTTTTTAAATTAAAATTTGACCGTTGAATTATTTTGATTCAATAGATCAAATTTATTCCAACGAAAATTAAAATAAAATTGTTTTTAGTGAAAAATTGAATAATCATTTTGCAGGACTCTTAAAATAGCTACTAAGTTACAGATAAAAAATCTGAAGAATTAAGAACTTAAGACTTTAATAAAATAACAATAAAAACGCTGAACAAACGTCTCACGAGACGACTTCAGAGACCGTAAATTACGAGTAACCTTAAAAGCTGTAAATTCAAAATAGTTCTTGTGCTATTTATTTAAAAGAACAAGAAAACGGATAATTCTGAAGAAAAAAAAGGGATAATTTCATAACAGGGAAAAAAAGAAAGGTTTATAGATTAGTTCAAAGAGTCAACTAACTTTTTAGATGGATATATTTGTTAGTGGAATATTGAAAGTGATTTGAAACTATTATATATTCAATATATTAAGACGTATTAATGTATTTATTTCCTCATTGTATAATCTACTTCCACAATTTCTTTCTATGATTTATCACAAGCGAAACGTATGCTCATCAATTTTTTTGTACAACTTACTATGAGCATACTTCTACATTTTCTTTCTATGATTTATCATTGTACAATTTAATTTCTAGTTTGTTGTGAATGTACATTTGCATTTCATGATTTCACACTCAAGTCTTTGATTTTTGATACCTGACAAAAATAACAATTTTATCTGCAAATTCAAACTAACTATGTTTTAGGTAAGCTAATCATTTAACTCATTGACTTACAAGAACTTACTCAGTCTTACTATTTTAGTTACATCTTAGGATTGACTGATTTGTTTTCCCTTTGATTCATTTTACTAATAATATATTAGCAGTGGTAGAACCATAAATCGAATGAGGTAGAGTCAAAAGCACTTACTGCTACGGCGCTACCAACGAATGGATTGCGATGAGCGACGGCGTGGTGGGTCGGTGGTAAACAACAAAAAATAAATAAAAAATGAATAACAACCCATTCGCAAGCCCTCTGCATACTTCTTAAAAAATAAATAACAAAATAAATCACAACATCCCTGTACATATCCTATAATTTAGAAGTTATATTGTTCTCCACAATATGGACAACAGTCCCGTGTGAGTTTGAATTCGAAGTTTAACGAAAAGAAAAAGGAAAAGACCTGCCCGACCGACGCCACCTTATTCCACCACCGTATATTAATCCCACTTTCTTCTTCTAGCATTAGTCTAATTAGGTTGACAATAGTTGGTGCCACTTATAAATTAAATTCACATAACTGAGTTAGCTTAAGAGCGGGTTGGCTTTCTATTATAAAAAACAATCCTTTGATAGCTCTGTTATTATTTCCTAAAATTTTATCCATAAACTAGAAAGGTTTTTTTTTTCTTTTATGAATCAATTGGCAAGATGTTACTTTCAAATAAAATAGCAAGGTGTTGATCCAAAAAGTTTAAATAAAAAGGGAGCGAAGTTCTAAATTCTAATATTTCTTTTGCAAATAATATTAAACTTATCACAAGTTTTTTTCTTGAAGATATAATATATAGTACTTAAATAATAATACTCCATTTGTATTATATTAATAAACACATTTTTTATTTTAAATGTCTTAAAATATAAATATATATATTTTTATTATATTTATTATTAGAAATATTATAAAATTATCTTTATTTAATATTTTTTTCAACTAATTCATCAATTATTAATATATTTATTCAAAAAATATAAATATTTTTTATATAAAATTAATGAGTTTAATAATAAAATTATTATTTTTTAAATTTGTAAAAATTAATTAATAGTTATTATTATAGTACGGAAGAAATATTTAATATTTGTAGACATGTCTATTCTTGGGGGGCTATTAAAATGATTATCACTAGTTAAAATAAAGAAAATTATGTTGACCTCAATTGGACAAGGCGACTAACGCTGAAAAAATCGGCGCATCAAAGCAAACAAAGTGGACGATTAATTGAATGGTGAGAAATAACTGACCTCCACGCAACACACAACCAAACTCCATAGCACGCCACACAACACCACAGACTCCTTCCCATTTTGTCAATCTTCTCGCCCACTCACTCACATACACTCTCTCTCTCTCCCTCCCCCCACAAACTTCTTCGCTATTTCCAGGCCTCTTCCAAAATAGACAGCTATGATCAACACCAACGCCACGTCATCATATCCGGGGAATCCAGCTCAACAACCGCCACCGCCTCAACCTCCTCCTCCTCAATCAATGGCCACGTCATCTTCAACCACGTCGACCACAGCGCCAGCAGCTGCAGCAACGTCGTCGAATACGGACGCTTCAGGGAAGAAGGTGAGGAAGCCTTATACTATTACAAAGTCACGTGAGAGTTGGACTGACGAAGAGCACGACAAGTTCCTCGAAGCTCTTCAACTGTACGTACTTGAAACTACACCTTTTTCTCTGTCTCTTTGTTTAATCCGTTCAGTAACTAGATGTTCTAGTCATAATTAGCTCTATGGTCATTGATTAGCAATATCTTCTTGACTTTTTGGTTCTTGTGTTAAATTTGTTCTATATAGTCGCTGTTTGGATGTGACAAATTGAAGCATTGTGTTGATTGGTGTTGTCGTGATTCAGGTTTGATCGTGATTGGAAGAAGATTGAGGATTTTGTGGGTTCGAAAACGGTTATACAGGTCTGCATATATGATGATTCAATGGGGTTCTATGGATAAGGTTCTGGAATTGCTTTTGCTGATTAGTTTTATTTTGCAGATTAGGAGCCACGCGCAAAAGTACTTTTTGAAGGTACAGAAGAATGGGACAATTGCTCATGTTCCTCCTCCTCGGCCGAAGCGGAAAGCTGCTCATCCTTACCCCCAGAAGGCATCAAAAAATGGTT